>CAKLNU010000358.1:0-140613 GCA_922788865.1 Poeciliopsis turneri | reverse complement strand
GGAGCGCCTGGTGGGACCGGGCTTCGACCCGACCGGGCTTCGACCCGGCCGGGCTTCCCGACCCGACCGGGCTTCGACCCGACCCCCGGGCTTCGACCCGACCGGGCTTTAACCCGACCGGGCTCAGCCCAATGAGAGTCTATGTCACCACCTGTGAGGTGACATTGAGAGGTTCCGGCTAGAAACAGTCAGACTTCCTTCAGTGGACGGTTCTGGTTCTGGAGCCAGTCTCCTGGAAAGGGGTTGGATGTTCTCCACTCTGGAGTTGCCCCTTGTGAGAGGCGCTGGGCAGCAATGGGCGTATTTGTTGCCTCCCATCTTGTTCACCCCGACATACAGGCACCAAGAGGACAGCCTCTCCCTCTACATATGGGTTTGGGTCGGGTTCTGACTACTACACGCCAAACAACAGTTCAGATTACCCACTGTCCTTGGAGGGGGTACTGGAGAATAAATATTTTACTTTCACAATAAAATAAACTTATTTTACAGCAAAACAAAGTAAAATAAGGTTTGTGTGAGTGTGACCACAGACGCCTCTGCACATATGCACAGCACATGATCCTCTCTGTTCTCCGTCCGGTCCGACTCACCTTGCTGTACGGAGTCGCAGAATCCTTCTGCCCCACCTCCACGCTGGTCGGAGGACGGAGATCCGGAGCTTCCGACGGCTCTCGTCTCTTCCTGGCCGGCTCCGCGGGAACGCCGGCGTCTTTAAGGCTGTTCTGCGGCGCCGACGATGCGTCTGGCAGCGACGGCTCTGATTGGCTGTTCGGGAGGCTGTTGCATCCCGGCGGGGAAACCTGGGAGCTCCTCTGTGGCGAGGCGAACAGTTTCCCCCTGAAACAGACAAACGAAGCTTCACGACTGAACCAAACCGATCAGAGGCGTTCCTCAGGGATGTATGCTCAGTCCTTCGTTCTTTACTCTGTTGACTCATGACGTTTCAGCGTAATTTATCCAAAAAAAGTTCTTGCCTGACGACGGCGTTGTTTCCAGGGTGAGCGTCCTCCTCTGCCCCCTGCTGTCGGTGAGCCTGCCGAACCCGAGTGAACACCGACGGGCTGCAAATAAACACAGCAAACCCAAATCAGTTCTGCTTGGGATCAAACCAGCAGCTAAACATGGTTTCCTCAGAAACATGGAAGGATGTTAGGATGTTTCTTTGTCCTTTTCTAGATCTAAAACACATATTAATTCTCTGCCTCAGAACTCGGCTCTGTGTGCCGCTAGCGTTGAGATCTTTCAGGGTTTCACTTCAGAGAGAAGTCAGGGTCAGAGAGCACCGTTACCTGGTTACAGTCGTGGAAACCGTCGTAACCGTGGCGACCGACTCTTCCTCCTCCCCGACAGCGTCGGCTCTAAACAGAAGAGTCACGTGAGTCAGAAGGCGACAGGAAGCCTGGCGGCGTGCGGCCGGAGAGGCGGGCTCTTACTCTGCAGGCTGAAGCGTTCGGAGCCGCCCTCCTCCACCGGCGTCACCAGCTTCATCCTCAGGCTCAGCTTCCCGTCTTCCCCGTCAGCCGCCCCGTCGTCGCCCGCACTGCACGGCTTCTCCGAAAAGGGAGCGATCTCTGTGCAAAAAGTGAAATTACCTTTTTTAGAAATGTAGAAACAAACCTTCCAGATCCTGTCTGACTGCGGCCGGCGTCTTTTTCCCGGTTTAGAAAACTCACCGATGGGCGTGCTGTGTCTGAGCGTCTGCTTCAGCTGGCTGACCGGCGGCGGCGTCGACCCCACGGCTGGACCAATCAGCTCGCCCTCTTTAGGAAGAGTGAAGTGGAAAGAAATGTCTGCGATAGAAAGGAAGAGAGGAGCAGGAAGCAAAAAACCAATAAAATATACAAAAAATATCCAAAAAGATTGAATAAGGAAAATGGAACTGGAGTGATTTGCAAAAGTTTTCACGCAATTTTTTCGATGTCTCTTAATATTGAGATTTCTGTTTATTTTTTTTATCAATAAAAATCATCTGTAATATTAATTCTCCTCATTTTTAGACAGAGGACAAACCAGAGCTAAAATGTTCAAGTCAAAGTTCATATTTAGTCCTGTAACATGGAGCTAAGCTGGGGCCAAAAGTTTGCTCAAAAAAGGATTTGAAATTAGAAATAAAAAAAGTTTATATGGCTGAAAAACGTATCGCTGTATAAGCATTTCACATCCTTCAACAGCAAAAGGAGCAACTAGCTTCTCCCTACGGCATGCCTGATATGTCGTAAATATCAAATAATTAAAATGAAAACAGGAAGGAAAATCACATTGAACATGTAAAATTAAATTAAAAGTCTGCTGGGTTTTTTTAGCTGCATTTTTAAACAATCAATGGAACTTAAAATGACCAATATTTTTCAGATAATACAATTCTGAGAAACAATCATTTCACTCCCAAAACAGAAATGAATGTTTTTCTTTGAGGAATGTAATTTTTTCAGATTAAGGATGCAGCTAATGATAATCCAGAACAATCTGTGCTTCACATCGCAATAAAGGAATTTGTTGCTAGCAGTGTTGCCAGATTGGATGAGTTTCCACCCAGTCTGGCTGGAAAAAAACAGTTTTGGGTGAGTTGTTAAAATCTTTGCTGCTTTGCACATTTAAAAATGCTTCAGATGGAAACTCTTTCAAAATAATTGTCACTTTTAATAAAATGCAGTATTATTGCACTTATCTGATAAGTCAGTTTGTTTTTAAATATTGCGAGCTCATCACTGATTAGTCTTGGGTTAATCAAGCCTCACTGTGCAGTCGTATTGGAAAACAGAAATTTTAGGGCAACATCATGACTTAAAAGGACAAAAAACAGAAAATGTCATTTAGATTTGGACAGATTTTATTTTGATTTTGGGCTGAAAACTATCAGTCCAATCTGGGAACAAAGGTTGCTTGTTGCTTTTTTGAGAAAAAGTTGCTAAATTGGCAGCAGTGCTTCTCCTGGTTTGACTGCACCCTGCTAAACCTCCTCCACTCATCACCAGACATGGCCATCCCCTGTGTACTTTGGCTCCGCCCACTTTAGGGGGCGTGGTTATTCTTTCACAGGGCGCAAGTTACACGTTAAAATTTAAAAAAGCACAGTGTTGCCATGGCCCAGTCAAAGTTCAGACCGCCACATGATTGAAATGCTTCCTGAGTGAAGAAATGTTAGAAGTTCATTTCAGCTCCTCTTGGTTAATTTGCCGTCGTTTTTATCAAACCTTCATTGGATCAATGAGGCAATAAACTGCTTTATGCAACAGGATTACATGTTTTTGATCATAATATTAAACTTTATCTGCAGTGAACAGTTGGGAGTTTAAAGCCCTGCAGCAAGAAACTGATGAATATTCATCTGCTGCCACATACTGAGAAAAGCCCTCAGCAAGCCGGACTGTGATATCAACCCAGCTAATGTTTGGAAGGATGTATCGCCTTGCGTTGAGCCGCAAACACGGCTAATGAATTTGGTCGCCTGTACCAGTAACTTTGTTTGCGCTGATCAATCCCAGCTTCCCCTCCAGCGCAGATTTTTAATTACGGCGGCTGCAACTCAACCAACAAAACGTCAGAGAAAGCAGGAGGTTTCCTCCCGCCGAGCCGCCGCTCCCCCTGAGAGCAACTCATTTACATCCGTCATCTTCAAAGCAGGAATATAATACGGCTTGTTTTCATAAAGAACTTCCTCAGTTTGGCTTTTCAAAGCAGATGTTGATCTTTACTGTCAATTTAAAGCCTTAAAATGGGACAAAACAGCTGGTTCTCCTTTTCTAAATGACATTTTTCTTCCAAATTCTCTTTTACATTCAAAACTTTTGCTTATATCAACATGTGACAGGCAGTAATATTTTTAGCTCTATATTTCTAGTCAGTAGGTTGGAGACTCTGTACAGCAGGGGTGTCCAAACTTTTTGGACAGAACTGTTGAGTCAGAAGAACATTTAAAAAACCAAAATCAATCAGATAAAAGTTGTCTGTTTGTGTTATTCATCATAGGTCCAAATATTAGAACATGATTTTGCACATTTGCATTAAAAGAAAAGCATCAAGTTTATTGATTTGGATCAAAGTGTTTGACATATTTATTCAGGTTCAATCATTTAAATAAAATCTGATTTCGGTGCAGTAAAGCCGACTTTTAACACATACATTTGATACGTTTTTGCCAAAACTCTCCGAAATTTTCTAGAAAGATTTTTGGAATTTCTGAGTTTCAAAAGTTGTAAATTTGCTCCAAAACAACAAACCAAAAAAATTCTAGAACAATTTTTTAAATTTCTGATCCAAGTTGAAAATGTTTTTCAAACTCCTAAAAAAATTCTGACAAAACTGTGAATATTTCTGAGTTGTTTGACAGAAATTTAACCCTCTTTTTATTTGTTGATTAAAACAATTAAATGTGCTTAATTTTTTAATGAATGAACAGATCTGGGACCATTTAAACAATCAAATTGTTTTCCCATTCTTTGCACTTTCTGTTTCCATATCAGATCATGGAAACAGAAGCATCACTTGGTCACTACGCTGTGGATTTTTAAAACATTTTCAAGTGAAGACTTTTTCTGGAGCTCCTGTTCTAACTGTAATTGCCAGAAGTCCTTCTGCTCAGAAATGTAATTTCCTGGGCTCTCCATCCTGCTGGCTGCCGGCCCATGAAGCACTCCAGCTTTAATCACCTCCTGCTTACAACAATCTTTGTCTCTCCTAGCGTCCCATCCTGCTTCACTTTAGAGCCCGAGTCTGCAGGCATCGGTCCAACAATTAAATCTGAAGGAGACACCTAAAGCTGACACTTTCTAACTATAAAAACGCCAAGTTGTTTGCTAAAAGTATCTGATCTGTAATTTTAAAGCAAGAGGAATAAAACAGGCGACTCTTTCTGAAAGGCAGCAAAATTCTTCTGGTTTTTTCTCATGTTGAAGAGAGAAAATAAAAGATGCTAAAAATCTAAAATTATGAATTATGAGAGGAAAACCTGCTGGTGGGAAAACCAGGAGGATCTGAGAGAAGCTGTGATTAGAAAAGTTCAGATAAAAACGTAAAAAATACACAACAAAAAACACAAAGAATCTTAAAGTATGGGAATCAAAAGGTGTCAAATCCTAAAATAAAGCATCATTGTAACACAAAAGGAACTCTATAAGGAAAAGACCCAGGCTACTGCCAAGCTAATCATGCTAATAGCTAATTTAAGTTGCTAAAAACTGTTTAAAATAGCAAACCTGTCATTTGTGCTGACATAATCGCTTTCTGTGGCACACAGTGTGACATCGCCTCTGATCCCACATCAGTAATTCAGGACGCCAACAATGAGTGGCGAGTTGTTAGCTAATCTGCTAACAGCTAACATCAAATTTAGCTAACTGTGAAAACATTTAGCCACTCAGCTTCCACTAAATAATTTTTTAATTTACCTCTTTGTTTGGTAAACTTTCAGTTATCAACTTATGAATTTTTCTAGTAATTAAACGTTATAATCATGCTCTTATCTCGAAGTGGGAGAAGACTGTTTAGGCTGTCGTCTCATTTCCTGTCTCTCATTTTCTTCAACTTTATCAAACAAAGTAAAACACAGACAGCAGAGAACGAGATATAAACTACAACAGAAGATGTAAATTATAATGTCAAAAGTAAAGCAGAACTAATGTTTAAGATTAGCACGTTAGCACAGCTAATGAGTTAGCTAGCAGTGCTCACCATAAACATTTCCTAAAATCCCAGATGATGGAAGCACAGAGGAGAAAGAGAGAAGAGAAAAGCAAGATTTACCAATTGATCAACTCTGCTAAATTTCTAATATTGTGCAGGTCATAATTTTTCAAAGATTTTCCTCCTAAAACGGATTTTTGTTCAAAATAAATTCCTCCTTTGTTCACAGAAGTCGGCATCAAAGGAGTTTCCCCTGGAAAATTCTCATTTTAAAGTCGCATGTAATTCAGAGGATTTTAGCAGGTTTGAAACATTTCCAGTGATGCAGAGCGAGACAGATTAAACATTTTAGTGTTGAATTCAACCAGAAAGTTGTTAATAAACTCGCTGTGGCCAAACGCTCAGATCCAATTTCATTTAAAGACTGAAGTAAACTGAGCTGGTGAATATGAGCCATCTGCATTTTACGCTCTCTGAAACCACAAAACAAGACTTGATGTGAAGCCATCAACAAGTACACACTGCAGTTAGTGGGAGCACTAATTAGTGTGCATAATTACAAAATCTGCTGTATCAAAGGCTTTGTGGAGATCAATGGATGAAGCTGCGAGGCTTTCAGGCGCCCTGGAACATGGCGCTGCGTGCCGAGCTGGGAATCTTCCAGTTTAACAATCCAACGGCTTTTTATCAGACAAAAGGAGGCGGAAATTTCTACCAAACAAATCTGAAATTTTGAGATTCATCTCTTTAATATTCAAGAAAGGACAAAGAAATTCTCTGAGCTCAACAAGTTGAACATTTACGAGGGAAAAACTTCTGATTCATCTCAGAAATGATCTAGAAAAAACTTTATGATCTCAAAAAGTAAAAACTTTTCAAGAAAAATCTCAGAAATATTGAGAGTCAAACATTTTCGACTTTACAAACACAGAAAATGTTTTTTCTAGAAAATATGACATTTTCCCGTGATAGTTTTACTTTTTGAGCTTGGAAAATTCCCAGTTTCTTCTACAAAATTAACATAAAACAGTCAAAACTTTTTTCCTGCGAAGTTTTGACTTTTGGGGCTCAGAAATGTAAAGTTTTTTTTCTTGTGAACGTTCAACTTTTGTAGCTCAGACATTTTGTTGTCCAGAAAACCTTTTTGACCCCCAGGAATTTTTTTTTCTTTGAAAATGAATTAATCTCAAAATGTTTCAGTGTTTTGGCCTAAATTGACTCCTTTCTTTCCTGGTCAGTGGTCCAAACACGGCGGTACATTTGGGAGGATGAAACTGTTGACTGTTTTTCTCTGCATGCAGTTTTGTCGCCAAGAACAGGCGAATCCATCAGAGGCAAACAAACAGCGTGAGGCGTTTTCCACGCCGCCCACCGGCGATCTGCGGCGCGCTGGCAGCATGGCGTCCGGCGCCGCACGACGCTCGGCCCAGAAGGACGCTGGCGAACCGAAGCTGAGAAACAAGAGCCGGTTCTGATAATCTGAGACACATCCAGACAACGATCATGTGGATGTTGATAACGGCTGAGGATGTGAGTGAAAAAGTGTATAGAAGAGCAGATGGTAGTTTATCTCTCTTCACAAAATGGCTTCACATTACCACCAAATTTAATCTAATCTCCAGAAGTGCGACAGATCCATTTGGATACGGCGTCAGAGGAGAGCCGCGGGCGCGATGGGTGTTTAATCGCTGCCAAGGAGGAAGCTGCTCCATTAATCTGCTCCTCTGGCAGCGCTGCGTCAGACTGGAGCCGCGATCAGACGGAGGACGAGAGGAGAGATGGAAACCTCAGACGGTCCGAGGAAACCGGGTCAACATATGAGAAACGCCTGATTTCAGAAAAACTGAAACAGGTTCATTCAGTTGGAAGGTTTTCACTTTTACAAATGTCACAATTTAAGATTAGACAGAACCTGAATAAAGACGCCTGACAGATGCTGAGACATGGTAGTGATTAGAATTTAATGAAGAAATAAACGTCTAAACAAACAGTAGAAACAGCTGGAGAAAGGCTGAAAAAACCCTTTCAAAACTTACATTTTATACGTTTTTGTTCTTCCATTTGTGTCTCAACTGCCTCTTAAAAACGAACAAAAAAATCAAACCAGCTGTTTTCCGGGAATAATTTAATCTTTTCTAATGTTTTGAAAATTCAAGAAGAAAAATTTCCCAATTGTTGAGTCACATTCCACCATTACCTAGCAACCGTTACCGAGCAACCCCAGCTCAGCTCAACCCGTTACCTAGCAACCCCAGCTCAGCTCAACCCGTTACCTGGCAACCAAAGTCGAGCCAACGTGGAGATTTGATGTTCGAGAGTAAAACAGGGTCAAAGGTCATCTCAAAGTTTCTAACAGCAGGTTTTTCCACAGAACCAAAAAGTGGAAGGATCTCCTTTACAGAGATAATTATTCCAGTTTTTTCTTCAGTTAACTGAAGAAAACTTTTGGCATTTCAGTAAAATATCCAGATTTGAGAAATAATTAATTCATTGCTCAGAGGAAATTGCATTTTTATTATATTTTACTTCAAAATATGAAAAGCATTTTCTTTGTGGCTCTTTATTTTGCCCTCTGTGTTGTTAGAAACCATCATTAAACATCCGTATGTCCAAAAGTCTTAGAGAAACTTTCCTTCTGAAGCAGATTTGTTCTGCGGATTTCGTTTTAAAGCCCGTCTCAGCAGCTGGCAGGGTTACCACGGTTACCACTGAGTCACGTTCTGCGTCCGTCTGTTCGGAAACTTTCCAGAACTCCCTCGCTGACCCGGAGGAACTTGGACTGGGCTGACTTTGTCCCAACCTGCTGTTCCCTGATTATGCAGTCAGATTTTGTGGGGAGTCGGCGCGCTTTGCTGCCGAGTCATTTTCCCCCAGCTGCTTCTGTCGGCCCTCAAGGTTCGTCCTGTCCTCAGCTGTCTACCTGAACTTCACCTGAACTTCACCACAAACCCACACAGCCAGAGAAACTCTGCAGAACCGAGCCGCAGGACAAGATACGCCATGTTGGAGCAACGATTTATGAAAAGTCTGATTTGCACAAAAACTGCAAGAGACGATTATTAAAAGTTTGCTCTGATGCAAAATATTACTTACGACGATGATCATGTGTAAAAGTGATCTTGTTGTGCAGGCTGCTGCAGGGATAAACAGTTGTGTTGAGAATTATGGAAAGCTAAGTGTGCCACAAATCGGCACTCTTACTACATGTCCATTTAGAAGGCAACACAAAAAACACCAAAATCAGCAAAAACACGTCAAAATGCAGCTTTTTATGATGGAAGAAATTGCAAAAATTTTAGCATTTATTGTGGCGACTGAACATTGCTTTTTATATGTGACAACATTTAAAGCAGCGTTCAATGACCAGAATAATCGCTGTAATTTTAATCGTTCAGAAGGTTGTCCTACCTCGGTGTGAAAAGCTGCTTTTCAGCAGCTTAGGACACATTTTATGGTGTCCTAAGCCATAAAGAGACATTTTTGGCATGATTTTCTAACCAGGCAGTTCATAAAAGTGGCAATCTGTGGCACACATGGTTTTCCATACAAACACAAATTCTAACTGTAATCTCAGAATTCTATAATTTTCTTTTTTTAGTGGTCCTAATTTTCTTCCGTAGCTCCCCTTTACTGCATAATTTAAAAAAGATATAAACATAAAACAATGTGATGGCTGAGGCTTCATTTCTGCCAGTCGTCTAATCTGCAGGTCATGATCAGATCCATAATCTGCTCCATCAGAACCAGCAGAACCAGCATGATGTTCTGGTGCCAGCTGGAAACAGATTATGGAGGAATTCGACATAAACGCGATCGCCTCCTCTGAACAAACAGCAACATTTCAAGAGATGATCACTTTCTGTTTTTCCATAAATCTTGCTTTGGGATCAGACATGTTTAAAAATAAAATAATCTGACTTCTTTTGCTTCCTCACTTTATAAATATTATTTTTTATGATTTTATATGTAATTTGGAAGCATCATAATAAACCTGACTCACTTATTAAATGACATGTTTATGTGCAGCAGCACGTTTTCCACACAGCGGCAGACGCTTTCATTTCATTATGGCGGTGTTTCTTCAAGAATCTGAATAGTGCGGTGTGCTTTTTTTTTTCAACCTTCTTGAGTCAGAACTGATTTTACCTGCAGCCTTGAAACTTTCAAGTCTTGCCTCAACTTCTAGATTAGTTTTAGGTCTGGATTTGACTAGGCCATTCCAACATACCGGTATGTTTTGGTTTAAGCCGTTCCAGTCGTCTGTGGATGAACACCAGCAGGTTTATTTCTCCTTCCGTCTGCTTCCTGTTTTCCTCCGGCTGCGGAAAAACAGATTTGCTCTCAGACGGTTTTGTCCATTTTCAGATTATCGCTGCCACTCACCAAACCTGCAGCAGGTCGAGATATCAGCGGCTGGAGGTCAAACTCATCATGGAGCTAATTTCCTTCCAAAATTGCAAAACTGGGAAAGAGTTGAGGAGCAGCAGAGATCCCAGAGAGCAGCTTTCCAGACAGGAAGCCTAGAAAGTCAGATAAACCTGCTGGGAATCATTTTATTTACTCTAAATCATATTTAAAATGAACTGGAATGAAAATTACAGTCCAATAAATGGAGCTACTGTAAAGCATAAAGTCTTCTGCTTCCACCTGACTGTTGGCTAAAAACAAATAAAATAACAGATCAATACATAAATATAGCAATGCTACTACATTTAAAATAAAGGAATTATTGGTAAAAGTAAATGTGTTAATTTTGGCAGGTAGAGGCCTCCGTATGGCTGGCGTGTCAATCTGTTTTTGTTTTCAGTGAGCTGCATGTGAAGGACGATCCGGCATCATTAAATGCACATTAACAGGAATGTAATGGGGTTTTAATGACGGAGCCCAACCCAGACATCAGCAGGGAGTCGCGTCAATCATCTTCCTCCCGTTTTCTTCTTCTTCTGTCCACCGGGAAAATAACACAAAACTCTTTCCAACTCAGAGAACAAGTTCTGCTCTCCATGTAAATGCCTTCATCTTCAGTCAGCCATGTTTAAAAGCTGCTCCTCTGTGAATATTTCCTGCAGAAACCAGATCTGCTGATGCTGTTTTGCTAACATTTAATCCCTCATTAGCCGTTTTTCTTCAGCGAACGCCTCTTTCTACGCGCTGCTGATGAGAACTCTTGAGGAACAAAGGCAATCATCCTGGTTTCTACCGGAAGCGCTAGGGTCCCCCGACTGCGTCGACTACATTACAAGAGTCCGACAGACACCATTAAGCTCGGTTTGTGATTCGCAGCACAGAACCGGGCCGGGAAGTTGCTCAGGCTGCAGCAATTAAACCCACAAGTTGCTTTTGTTTAGGTCTGGGAGTCGGACGCCGCATGCGCTTCACAAAACTTCATTCATTTGCATCCAGCTTCTCCTGATTTCCCATCTTGCATGAAAAACATTTCAGAGAATTAGTTCTGCAGTTTGAACTGGAGATGAACCCAAAATCAAACCAGAATGAAGAAAGTAAAGTTTTAATCTGGCAGACAATTACTGCAGGAACAAATAAAGCAAAATAAACAAATCCATCCATCCAGCAGGCAGAGTAACATCTGCAGACATTAGCATTCTGTTAGCATGTTAGCCCTTCACAAACAGCAGTTTGAGGATTTTCCTGTTTCTACATCAACCTGAAAAAAGCAGACGCCCAGAGCCAATAAAAGTGGAAAATCAATCATCATTACCCTCTGCAGAAAATATTTACAGTGTTTCAGAGAAACTCCTTTTCAACTCTAACAGGGAAATCAATGTCATCTCAAGGTCAATAACTCTGAATCATCAGCTTTGATATCTCTGCTCTCTGGAGGCGGCACAAAGACTCTTCAGCCTCAGTCTGATTAATACACATCGACATCAGCGGATGAAAGGTTGAATTTCACCTTGAGACACGATAATCTGCAACGAAAAGTTCAACGGAAACCGGGAGGCAAAACGAAACCGTTCCTGAAGAAACATCGCCACAGATTAGTTCCCGTTGGAATGATGAGACGACGATGCGAGCGGATGACCTCCAGCAGAAATGGATGAGGCGTTCCTGAGGTTTTCACAGGAAATGACCCGCTGTGACTCAGGTCAGCTTACGTTTTCTCAGAAGTTACAAACTTTCAGGGTGAAATCAACTGTTTCTGAGTTTGATGATGTTTTTCCTTCTTTTGTTCCTTCTGGTTGAAGCGTCTCACAGTTTTTCCCTCCAGATTTTGATGCTGCACCGCTAGAAAGACTTCTGCTCCTACCTCTTTTAATTCCTTTTGGACAGTTATTAGGATACGTAACCATGGCAACAACGTTTTTACAACCAGGAGCAGCTGATTGGCATATCAAGGGCCCAAATAAACTCTGAACTATGACCCAAAAGAAGTTCTAGAAAGTCATGGCCGTTCCAACCATGCAGGTAACGGGTTGGGCTCAGGTTGGGTTGCTAGGTAATAGGTTGCTAGGTAACGGGTTGAGCTCAGGTTGGGTTGCTAAGTAACGGCGATGTAAGACTGATCTATCTGGAGGTTTTTGAAACAGATATAAAACAATTTATTAAAACCATCCGGCTTTTTTTTTTTAAAATTGTTTTTAGAATCAGTAGAAACTCAAATGTAAGTATCAAAACATAAAAAAAGAATTTTGCAGAATGTTTTCCCATTAAATGCGACGGAGGAACTCCATCTCTACCCCTGAATAAATAATCCGTCTTGCGTTTGCTTTGTGTTTCGGTTTGATTTATGTGCCTGGCTCGTTTAATATCGTGCTCTGAAGATTCTCCTCCACAAAGAAAGAAAAAGACGGTTTCTTTTTTGGGCAGCTTTAAAGAAAGAACTCCACTGTTGTGCTGGTAATAAATAATAAATCTTCTATTTGGAGTTGGAGGACAGAGGAGTGGAGGGGAGTCTTTTCCAGCCATAAAGGGGAGAAAACGTCTCAGCCTCTGTGGGAAACTTTACCCGATGGCGATGTTCCTCCATCCTGCTCCAAACTGTCCTTTATGTTTCTGATGCGCCTCTGCTGCAGATTCAAACGACCGCCTCACCTCCTCAGGAGCATCGAGCCGCCAGATCTCTCAGTTATTCATGAGTTGGCCATAAGGCAGCAAGGAACGCCTGGAGGGAGCCGGACAGTGGGCCCTGAGGGCCGCCGCTCTGCGAGGAGCAGGGAAGGCGACTCCGACCGATTGTTGAACTATGGATGGAGTGGTTGGGGCGTTGCCTTGGTAACGGGGAACAGGGTCAAACGTATGACTGGGGTTGGATGCAGAGTGACTTTTAGCTGTGATTTGGAATTTGTTAATGCCAAATCCAGTGGAGAGTCCGGCGTTCCACAAGGCTCGATTTCAGCTCCTTTCCTTTTTAAACTTTGTCCCAGAGTTTGGACAGATCTGGGTAAGGGAGCAGTTACATGTGCTGCTGCCTTCGCTTGCACCGACGCTCAGAAAGAGTTTAAACCGACAGAGAAAGAGACTCTTGGAGAAATTAAAGTGTTGAGGACGAGAGTTTTAACTGCCATTGATTTGATTGCTATGTTCTTTATTTTAGCATTTTATGCTCTGATGGTTTTAAAACTAAACATATTTTTCTGATTGAATGAAAATGTTGAATCTGTCAAATATTTCGCTGAAAAGGTTAATTTGTCTGCAGGCATCTGGAAAGTTTAGGGTGAATCGGCTTCAGAGCGGCCGCTTTTATTAAATCTGGTAAAACTTTGTGAATTTAATTTCCCACAGCTTCAACATGGAGTTATCATCACATAAAAGCAGAACCTGATTGAGAAGCCGGTTCACACTGTTATTAACGCCATAATTCAGCAGATTTATTTTTTTTCTACAGAGGAGCTCCTCACAAAGTTCAGACAAAAGTTATTGCAGTGGAGCCAAAACCATCAGCCAATAACTCCTGTGCACAGATGAAAGGCTTTGGTAATTTCAGCAGGTTCAGCAGGATGAACAAATGCAGCCGAAACACGAAGAGCGAACAAAAGAGTCAAAGGCACCTAAAGCCAAACAGAAAGACAAGGCCAGATCAAAAGGAGGCTGCAGAGAGCCTGTAATCCTGCTGCACTTACCAATAATTTTCTCATTATTCTGTATGTGACCCGGCAGGTTGCCGCGCTCGTAATAGGAGAGCAGCAGCAATGATTTTCTCATCAGAAGTGAAAAATCTGCAGCTGAAACTCTGTTTGGGTGCAGCTGCCGTCTGCTCCGCGTCAGGACACATTTCCCCGGAGGTTCGCAAACTTTGGGAGGAGTGAACTCCACTTCGGGTTTTTTTTTTTTTTGTTTTATTGCACTGCTTCACAGCTGCTCCTGAATCTTATCAGACGTATTAAAAATGCACATAAAAAGTGAGATATAAAAGCGCCTGCTGCAGTGAAACTCTGCAAAACTTTAATGGAAGAAGCTGTCATGACTTTCTTTGGTGCGTTTTTAATCTTGCAGGTTCAGTCGATATTTTGGAGCGAACTGTAAATATTCTCTTTTTTTTAACAAAATAATAATTTAATGAAATTAGCCTTCCTTTGGGCCTGAATATCCTCTTCTAAAAGTAGAGACTCACCTCAAGTATTTCAGTCATAAAAGACTGAAAAGTGATCAATTAAAAGTTTAAAAATGTTTTCACTAATTTTTTAGTTAACATGAAAAACATTAAACTTAGTTAAACTGGAAGCTGCAGAAAGTCGTGGTGAAATGCAGGCGGCTGAATTTCATTTTAGTCTCCTGTAAATCAGGAAGTAATTAGATTATCACCTAGAAATCATCACTGAACGCTGCAATAAACACAAAGGTTGTGCAGAATCCCTTTGATTTCTACATTTCCTGGTGGAAAAGAAACTTTATGCTTTTATGGGATCACTAAGCTTCCTGATAAAAAGATTTGAGCATCCAGAAGGAACTGATCGATTTGAGAACATTGAACCGGTGAGTGAAGACAGACGATGCCTCAAACTGCAGCGCTAACATTTAGCTGCGTTTATAGGGAACAAATTTAGGGTAACATAATTTTTACTCATTTCTCTGGAGAGACAGAAGGAAAAACGGCTCCTGGTTTAGCTGTGCTAACTGTAAAATGTGAACATTAGTTGGGCTAACGCTAAAGCCTGTTTTTGTTTATCTCTTTGACACGGTAAGCGAATGCAAAGCATTGCACCTGCATGATATCTAGCAGAAGCTAACGTTACATCGATAACTTCAACTGAAATCATTTCTGCCCTCGAAAGACTTTCAAAAATTAAATTTTGACAATTTGCACATGCTCTATAATATATTGCATTTATTGTGATATTGTGCTCTTTACTGTCTGTTTTATTTTGTTTTGTGTTTCTTTGCATTTTAGCAGAAAACTCCTCTGTCCTTTCTGTTTTTGTAAAACAGAACAAAATGGTTTCCTTCAGACACTGACAGCAGCGTGGAGAACTGCAACAAAGAACCCTGCAGTTCTTCACTTGGCAGAACAACAGCTGTTAGCATTAACCTTGGCGGTGAAACGAGGTCTCCATGATGCCTTCTGCCCATCGGGTGCATGTCTGAATGGAAAGGCAAACGGGGAGGCGAGTTGTGAAGGTCGGCTGCAAAGCGAGTTGGTGGCTGTTAGTCGTATCCTCGTTATGCCGCTGGCGTCATTAGCAGCCTGATTGGCTTTGAGTTCAGCGCCCTGATGAATCTGTTTTGTCCCAGAGTCATTATCGGCTCTGACGGTCATTCAGAAACGGGCCGCGCAAACAGCCACCCAGCATTTAATGCCCCACAGCAACACGGCATCGACGGCTGTGAGCGAAACAGATATGGCATTCAGGGGAAACTTTCATTTGGTTGGAGTTTGATGCAAATTAGAGATCACTGCCTAATGAAGTCTGGAGTCACAAACTCCGTCAGCCAGCCGCACACACGACCGACAGCGTCAGAGGCTGCCGACCTCTGAGACAGAGATTTTAATTGGAAACGAACGTTGGGGAGATGAAGAGATTAAAATGGAGGTCGGGTTGCAGCGACGCGTCGTCACCCCACCCTCAACACGCCGAGCTCTTTACTGCAAACTGAACTCGACTCTGAGATTTTCAACCAAACTAGAAGAGCAAACAAACTAACGCTAGAAACTTTGTGAGAATCTGAAGGAAATTTAAAGTTTTCAGGTTATGTTGGATTGTGGATGTGAGATTATGAACTAGGGTTACAGCTGGATTATTTTAGTCATTTAAAAAATGACTCTCATTGCTGAAGAGAAACAACCAATCAGAGCCAGGAGGAGGGTCTTAGCGCTGTCAATGATTCTCATTAACATCCTGCTAACTGTGCTAATAGCGGAGAAACAACTCACTGATATCCGCTGTCACTGCTGGCTAATGCTAACTAGCGTGAGCATTCACAGCAGGGTAGTTAGCCGTAGCGTAGCAGAGAACAACCAGACATGATTGACAGCACTAAGCCCCGCCTCCTGGCTCTGACTGGTTGTTTCTAGTTAGCGCTGGAAGACTATCTGTCCCATTACATCATAAGTGGTGATAGTTTCAAACATGTAAAAAAATATTTTTTTTTATAAGTTACATATTTCAGCTTTAAGCTTATTTTATACAATATAAAAAATGTGCACTTACATAATAAAATCCTTTGTCTAAATAAGAAAATGTTATTTTTTGCCTAAATATGATCATTTGTACAACATGATGCAGCTAAATAAATACTCAAATAATCACTTCCTGCTTCATAAACATCAGAGCAGCACAGGGTCCATTTGTTGGCTGTTTCTGGTTGATTTTCCAGAATTTGAAGCAGATGAACCTGAAACTGGATAGAAAATAGGAATCTTTCATCTAAAATGTCTCTTTTCACGCAGTTTTCTCTTAATCGCAGCTCTGGTTTTTCATGGATATTAAAAAAAAGTCAATATGGATGAAATGACGAAACAAAATCTAAGATCACAAAGGTGCAGAAACAGCAGTGAGTTTAGCTCAGCATGATTGTTTTCCTATGAGATCTGAAACTGATTTCCATTTCCTTTTTACTTTTCCTTTTATATTTAATGCATAATCAATGCAACTTTTATCTCAATAAGCTCAGACCAAATTGCAGCTAAATTGGAATGAAAGTTATTGAAGAAAAATCATTTTATGTCTCTTTGCTGAAATATATCTGTTATTACTTTCTGCTTCTTTCACAAAAGCAATTTTCAACGATCACATATCAAAGCGATGCCGAAATTGAAATGATCTGAACTCTTAGCAGATCTTTTTGGTTCGTTATTGTGAGGACGATTTCACTTGACCTGAAGCTTCGTCCTCTTTTTGAAAACGCAGAAGTCCGACACGCAGCCGCTGAAGAGTCGAAGCTGCAGCGACTCGGATAAAAGCATGAAATAAAAAAGTCCTGAAAAATCTTCTGAGATGAATTTCTAACCTTCATTCATTTTCTGAGAAGTTTGTTAGTAATCACTAAGAGGTTCTGTGTAGTTTTATAGAGAAAAAACATTTTAAAACTGGGAATCTACCAGTTAAAGCATGAAAATTAATTTGGAAAAAAGAATTTCAGTTGATACAATAACGACTTCCTATTTAAGTTGCCAATGTTGGCAGGATCAGTCGTCCATAGACCCATAATATTATGTTTTAAGTCCATCCAACATCTGTCAGGGTATTCATGTCCATGAATGCACCGTTAGATGCACACAAACGAAATATTGTCCTTAAACGCAGCACGGCGCTAATTTCAGCCGTCTGCATTGTTCTTCTGTTTATTAAACATCTTTTCCATTAATATGTGCAAATTCCCGTATTCAGAAAAAAGCCTGGAGGAGTAAAACCAACAGCCATCTGAAACTGTCAAACTGTTAGAGAGTGCAGGAATCAGTGGGGTGGAGTCTGCATGGATTCAGATGTAAAAAATATAAATCTGAAGCAGAGAAACACTCTGAACAAACAACTTGGGGGACAATCAAGAAACTGGGATTTAAAATGCAGCAGGTTAGCAGGAAGCAGGCGAGGTGATGAAAGAAAATCAACTTTTCCTCCTGGACCATCAGTTCCTGTCGGATCGCCAACAGTTTGATCCAAACTGGTCCTCAGATGAAGGGAAACCAAACATCCATGAACGGACGTGCATAAAACTGCAACCTAAATTACTTGGTAAGATTTTGTGTTCTTGCAGTGATGAACTGCAGCTGGGGCCATAAATAAAATCAGTCCAGGGGCCACAAATGGCCCACATACCACACTTTGAACACCCCTGGCCTGGTATACAGTATGAGCTGGTAAAATTATTAAAATTAAGAAGTGGAAGCTTAAAATGAACTCATCAGTTGCCTTTGAGGACTGGATGTAAATGATGTTTTTCATGCCCTGCCTGGTATTTAGACGTGTTTTTTACTCCCTGTGGTCAGTTTATTCACTGCTGGAGGTTTCGATCTCTCCGTCCTTCGGTCTCAAAGACAAGACAGCTGTTTTATTTTTAAAAGAAAAACATCAATGTTTTCCTTTTCATGTCCCACCATCTTCCTCCCACTCCGCGGCCGCTGCTCAGCGCCGGGCACATTGATCGGTCCGGGCCGCGTCCAGCTAATTAGGGCTCCTCCGTAAAAAGAGACGATTCCTGATGTCTGCCTCACCTGCATGCCACCTTTCCTTTGATTTCCATAAACCTTAAAGTCGTGCTTAAGGTTTATATGCTCAGTAGACACAGAAAGCTTTCGCCCGCAGAGGTTTCATGCAGGTGATGCGACGTGTTCTCCAGGAAAGGCTGACATTTTTTCCCTTTAGAGAGAAAACCTTATTGCTTTGAATGGATTTGATTCAAGGACAAACTGGTGAGTCTGAAAAACAAACCGGAGATGAAGTTGAATAAAATGTGACTAAGCTGCCTTTCCTGGAACACAGCAGGAGGAAATTACACATGAAGTGGGCTGATAACCGGAAAAAAATGGGATGTTTTGTAACCTTTGCATGTTTGTTGATCTGTTTGTGTCAAAAAGATTCCAGAAAAAGACTGAAAGTTGCAGAAAACTTCTCATTAAAGTTATTTCTGCCAAAGTGGAGAAGACTTTCTGTAAAGGGTTTGAGGTTTTGTTGATATATTATAATAATAAAAGAAATTATGTATTTCGCAATTTAACAGAAATTAAATCCATTTAATTATGCAAGGATGCAATTGAAAAAAAATGTTTAGACATTAATATTTATTCTGAAAGCAAGCTAGTAAACTGCAAGCGTTACTAGCTTGCATGTTAGCTGCTAGCAAGTACAGGTTAGCCGATGACGCGCACATATTAGCAACTAGCATGTAGAGGTTAACCACTAGCAAGTAGCAGTTAGCAGCTAGCATGTAAGATTACCTGCTAGCATTTAGCAGCTAATTCGTTAGAATGAAATAGAATGTTAAAAAAACATTCTAGTTATTTTCTATTTATTTTGATTATTTAAATTTTAAAATTAAGGCTAGTTATTTAGAAAAATTAATTTATTATTGCTACTATTAGTGTTATTCTGGTGCAGAAATCCGCTAAATTGCTGAAACCACCATTTCTTTGTTATATCTATATTTAAAAAACATTAATTTGTTCTTTGTCATTTTTAGCAAAAGTTTTTAAGAGCCAAAAGTTGCGAAAAAAACAACAACCCTGGCCTTGATGTTCTGATTCTTATCACGCTCTAAAATGTGTAATTGGAACAATAAATGCAACTTGAACACAAACAGCCTTTGTTTGTGTTTCTGTTACTAAATGAAAAATTGAGATTTTTGCTAAATAGACAGAAAACATGAGAATCTGTCAGTTAAACACTGATATATGATCATATCTCCTCCGGAAAGATCACAAAACAACTAATTTTCATGTGTTTTCTTTATTACAGCAGTTTGAATTGAATTATCTCTCTACGTTATTCACAAACAAAATACAAGAGCACTGATGTGCCAAAAACCAGAGGAAGGTGATTTATTTAGCAGTTCAACTTAATATGCAAGCCATCTATCACCTCATATACGTTGCTTTAAATTTGGACAGTATGTCTTATCCTTCAGGGTTCCCTCTGCAGCAGATAGCAGCGAAGCCAACATAAATCTGGGCTGTAAAAGCTGTCAGACAGCCATGCTGGATTCCTCAGAAAAGGCAAAAAAAGGAGAATTAATCCTGTCAACACCATCTGCTTTAGTCATTACGATGCTCTAATATACTCTATGTGAACAACCCAGCCACATTTTCTCACCCCATCTATCCTAATGTGACAATATTTCATCTCTCAGGAAAATAACGCTCGCTCTTCAGCTGAATGGGATGCATCTGTAGCGAGAGGTGAGGAAAATTGGGAAAAATCTGCCCTGATGGAATGAAAGTCGAAAAACATAAAGTTGCAGAAATGAATCAGTTCAGTTTTCTGTATCTGATGCATTAATAAAAAAGTACAATATTTGATGCTGAATCTTCATTAAAATCATATTGAGCTTCAGATGTAAGACTTTAACTTGAAGCTAAATATTTAGCTCTAAAGTAGATATCACAAACTAGACCTAACCTCCACTTATTAACTACTAACCTCTATGTGCTAGCAGCTAACCTCAACATGCTAGCAGCTAACCTCAACATGCTAGTGGCTAACCTCAACATGCTAGCTGCTAACCTCTAAATGCTAGCTGCTAACCTGCATATGCTAGCAGCTAACTTTAATAATAATTTGAACATTGACCAATATATTCGATGTGTTCTGAATATACACATACACATATTCAGAAACATTACCAAATGTAATGTTTTTCACTGCCAGAGGTTGGAAAAGTACCCAAAGTTATACTCAAGTAAAAGTAGCACTACTTCAACATATTTTTACTCAAGTGAAAAGTATTCACCCAAAAACTATTATAAGTAAGTATTTGGTAAAAAGTCTACTCAAGTACTGAGTAACTAATCAAATCATTTAATATTTAAAAATTGCATCATCCAATGGACCAAACGTAAAGTTTTGTGGAAATCTGGGGTATTTTATGGACCAAACTGAAATAATTCAAATAAATAACAAAATGAAAAGAAAGAAAATCCAGATCTTTCTTTAAAAACTTTTGAAACTTTGACAAAAAGTGCAGGTGAGTCTGAGTCTGGTGAGTTTTTGGTTAATTTAATTCCAGTAAGTTACTCACTGATTGAGAGGATCAATTATAGGCCAAGTAAAAAATACAGTGTAGTAAAAATACTCCAAATTTTTTTCTGTTTTCTAAAAATTACTCAAGTGAAAGTAACTAGTAACTGCTCACAGGTTTTTAAATTGTTTTTTATGTTTTATTTTTGTTTTTCTGATGTAAAACTTTGATCTGTCTTGTTGCTGAAATGTGCTGAGGATGTAAAAATGTTTCATCCCCGTATTAATCTTCTATATGCATCAAATGTGTTTATTTTTCAGCTGATTCAGTCGTTGATCCTGTAACCTGATCAGAGCGCCACAGTAATCGTCTACAGTAATGTTATGCATTCACCTGGTTTGGTAGCTTCATGGACTCAGGTTTTGCTCAGCTCAGCGCGTTCGCCAGGCGTTTTGCATGCATGCGTAGAGCTGGTGTATTCCCCTGCAGAGGTTTGCATGCTGCAGTGCAGCTGTGAACCAATGAAGATGGATTAGTTTCCCTCTCTGACTGTCTTAGGGAAGCAGAGCTGGGATTGGGAAGCTCCAGCACATTACTCCACCCTGACAAGGTCCCCAGATGAAAGCTTCAGCGCTTCTGTTGGCTGGTTATCAAAACGGAGATGCAGCAGTTTCCACCGTGTCACCTCGTCTGCTGCTGACTCAGCCGGCGCCTTGCACTGTTTCTGCTGTTTGACGTTTTGTGTCTGTATTTTGGTAAGACTCTGCGCAGAGAAAAAAAATAAAAAGTTTACCCCGTCTTATCTCAGGCTTGAATCCTTCCTGCACAACTTGGGGAAACGGCGTCCTTGGGAAGGTTTGTTTCCTATTAATGTCCCAGATTTGCTTATCTGTGAGAGTGGGTGTATAAAAGCTGCTGCAGAGAGTGTGTGCAGAGATACCGTTGATGAATAATTGTGTGTGTGTGTATGAAGGTTTGTTTCTGCAAAACCTACATCATAATACAGCAGCCTCCACTGTACTGGAGCTGCATATAAATCCATCTTTTATTCCTGTAGCTCAAGATCACAGAGCAAACTTTCAGCAAATTTATTCTATGGCAAAAATAAAATAAATCTATTTATCATGAGATGACATCAATTTATTCATGTAACATTAATTCACTAAAATCTTAATTTATCATTCAGATTATTTAAAATGTTTCCATAAGGAAGGCAGCAGATTATAACGAGTTATTGCAGAATTTAATCACAGAGACAGAAAGTCTCCTGCGTTGGCATTGACTTTACGGAAATCCCTTATTCTGAGCATGCATGTGGCGACAGTGGAGAGAAAAAACTCTAACCCTTTAACAGGAAGAACCCTGGTTCTGGTGCCGGCTCTGCAGAACCAGAACCGAGCTCAAAATGAGTCACCATCTGCAGGATTAGTAAACTAGATGTAACTTTACATTTAAATAAAAGTTTTATAATTTTGAAATGTTTTCTAAAATTATCTATGAATAAAAAATTAAGCAAAATACATTACTTTTATTTCCATAAAATAATACAAATATTTAAAATTGTAAGTAATACAATAAGATCAAAGACTTCTTTTTAGTATGTAAATTGTTGAATTTCTTTTACACCAAGAGTTAAATATTGTAAAAATTGATTATTTTTTGTTCACCCCAGAGTTTAAGGAGTTAGGGAGTCAGCCATTTCTCAAACCCTGTCCTGGTTTTGCAGCGCAGCAACTTTAAATAAAACACACGACTCTGCAGACCTCGGCTATTCATCCTGCTGGACCCGGCAGGAACATTTAAAGCTGCTCTGCAACGAGCTGCTGCTTGGATTCACATTATTTAGTAAAAAAGAGAAGCCGGGATTAACAGAACAGACGAAGTTCAAATAAAAAACACAAATCTTATCTGAGTCCCGAAAATGAGGTTCAAGACATGGAGCAAAAATTGATTTTTGTGAGGTGAATTGTCAGGATGACGCTCATTTAAAGCTGCAACAAAATGGTGCATTAATAAAACAACAAGAAATAAAACGGCACAAAATGGCAGCGGCGCCTCGACAAGAGGACAAACAGCAAGACTTTACTAATACTTTAATAATATCACGACTAAATACTTCAGTCGCCTTTTCTGACAAATACTTCAGTAAAATTGTTTGATAACCGTTAGGTAACATAAAAGCAAAACAGGATTTACAAAGTATATTTCCCAAAAACATTCTGCCAAAAGCTAAGAAATTTTGAGATTAGACACAGAAATGTTTGAGGAAAAACATTGGAAATTTCTAAAGTTAAATGTGGAAAATTTGCTCCAAAAAATTTACATTTGAAAAAAAAAAAAGATTAAAAAAAAAATCATCTTAGAAAAAGAAGGAAATTTACAAGTTTGAGAAGTCAGATTTCTTTTAGGCCAAATTGATTTTTTTAGATTCATCTCAGAAATAAAAAAAAAAATAAAAATAAAAATATGGAAATTTCTGAGTTTCAAAAGTCAAAATTGTGCTTGAAAAAAATCTCTGAAATTTCCAAAGATTCCAAAAGTTCAAACTTTTTTACTTTCAAACTCAGAAATGTCCATGTTTTTTCCAGCAAATGTTTGACTTTTGAATTCAGATTTTCTTGTTTTTTCCTAGAAAATTTCTGAGATTAATCTCAAATTTTCTGAGAACCTTGGTGGAAATTTGCTCCTTTTTGTTTATGCATCTAGAATGGCAGCAATACGCAGTCGTATATTTCACAGGCTTCTCACCTGTAAAGTGTCTGTGAAATTTTTTAATTGAAAATTCTTAAAAATTTTAATCTAAAAAAATTTAATATAAAGTTTTAAACATTTTTAGATTAAAAACGTTTTATTTTTTTAAAAAAAATAGATTAAAACATTTAATCTCAAATGTTTGATAAAAATGTTATTAAAAATGTGACTTTTTGCTAAACGTTAATAAAAAAATTTTTTTTAGATTAAAATGTTTTAATTTTTAGAACCAAAGTTTCGGTCCAGGTTTCTGTTCTGAGTCGGGTCAGCCAGGGATCCGGGTTCTGCTGTTACCCGCTGTCTGAGCTGCCGGTTCTGACCCGGCTCTGCCTCCTGATTGGTGTTCGTTTGCTGTCACAGCTCGCCGCCTTCAGGGATCACTCAGGCTGACAGGTCATTAACCCGAGTGAAGCGGAGCAATAAGCCGCCGCTGAACGCCGTACAAAAGATCAGGGAAAGGTCAGTGGCGTGCAGTGATGGATTCACCACCTCCACCTCATTGTCCAACAAATAACTGCAGCTTATACACCTGCTGCCCTGCTGAACGCCGGCGCCCCCTGGGCCTTTGTGAAGCAGAAAACCTGATGCCGGAGAGGTGGGACGAAGACACGACGGCGTTTTCGTCTTTGACCTTTAGCAGCTGCTTTCAACATAATTACACCGGTTTAAGGAAAGGGAACATTTCCTCTGCTGCTCTCGCCCCTAAATATATCTCTGACTTTTTTTTCTGTTTCTGCTGCATGAAAATAGCTTCATTTAGAAAATAAGGTTCTGACATTTAGTGCAAATGTCAGGAAAATAGAAACGTTTACAGGGTTTGACAGGTAAAAGGGTCAAAATTAGCATGCAGATAAGATTTTCCGCAGCTGCTGTCCGTCATGCGGTGAAGTCGAGGTCTGGTTGCTCTAAGAAAGCAGAAGTACCTGAGCTGAGAGGCTCTGCTGGACCTTTGGTCACCATACGATCAAAACAACGATCCCAGTACAAACGAGCTCTGCTGGTTGGGTGGCTGGCCGACCCAGTTAAAGCAGACAGCAGCTCAGTTTCTACTCACCAAAAAATTATGAAAATTTATTTGCCAATTTAAAAAAAAAAAATTTTTTTTTCAGCCACATTAAAATTATGTTTTTCGCTGAACTCCTAAAACTTTTTTTTTTTTTTTGCATCGCACCAGTTTGTGTCCAGCAGCTTATTTGTAGGAAGTCTCCCGACAAACTTCCAGAAAACTGCAAAACATCCGAAACACTGACTTCCTTTAAATCAAGGCAACAGACCATCTTCAGAAATACTTTTGATTAGCAGAAAACAGAGCATTGATGAACTAATTTTTGCCTGATGATGATGGTATTTGACAAAATGAAATGGTTATTGTTTCAAAACTAGTGTTTACATAATGAAATGTGCTGTGGACACAGTGCAACATTGTGACGTTATGCTTTTACCACCGGTTTTAGTTCCCAACACTCTAAATCCTAAATGTATGTGTGATATATATGAAAGAAAAATGGATTCAGTGATTTACTGCCAATTGTCAACAAAACAACCACCAGATAAGGTCAGAAAAAACGTTTTAAGCAGGAAAAAAAAGCGAGGGAGACGGAAGTAGGTCAGCTATGCTAGCTTGACTTTGACAACCGTAGCAAGACGTGCTGCAGAACTCAGTGCGTCTTGGTTCAGCTAAAACTCGAGGCCCATAAACCAACTCTCTAGCCGGTGTTTAAATTAGCTAATCAATCACCGATCTGTTCAATCACTAATTGGCCGGAAAGCGCAACGTCTCCCCTTTCAGAAACTTGGAATTTTTCAGAAAGGGCAAAGTATCACAGAATTGCAGTACGGGGTTAGACCGCGTCGTCGTTGCCGATACGTTCGGCCAAGAAGTGTCAAGAACAGAAAGACAAACTCTGAGTCCAACTCCCATCGGAAATAAGCCAACATGTCCTCACCTTTACCAGTCTATTCTTTTCTCAGTAGCTGTCTGGATTGTTGTGAGGCTATTTCTGCTCTTTTATTAGCTTGTTTCCTCCCTCATATCGGCATCACGCTGCGTTTTCCAATCAGCAAACTTCAGCTCAATATGTTTGTTCAAAGAACAAAGGGGAGGGAAGGAAACTCACAGCTCGCCTTGTTAAAGCAGCAGCTGAAGTAATCAGACAAATTGATGCTTTCAGCAATCTTAACTGCTGCCATTTATACCACACAACAGCATTAACATCACTTTGAGCTCGTCCACCCCATCTGTCGATCCAGCACCCCGAGGAAGCATTAGTCCTGAAACGAGGCCTCTATCAGTTATTGAACGAGCTGCTTGAAACAAATCAGCCAATAAAAACTTGATTTGCAGAGAAATTTCCTAGTTGTTGATAATCAAACTGGAAAAAACTAAGATTGAAATAAGTGTGGCTTGGATTTTTGAAAACTTTTTTTTACAATGATTTTTACCTCAAATTGTCTGAATTTAAGCTGATAGATAACTCAGAAATACCAAATTACCTGAACTTTAAATTATCTGGTTTATTTTTTAACAAATGGAAACTAAAATTTCCTTCATCAGGGCCATGCTAGAAATGTTTTTCAAAAATTAAATTATGAGTAGTCATATTACAAGACTAAAGTTTAAGAGAATAAAGCCATAACATTTTGAGAATAAAGTTATAATTTTTTACTTTATTCTGATATTATCTCAACAAGAATAATAATATGACTCTTAATTTTATTTATTTATTGTCTTGGCAGTGTCAGAATGTGACAGACCAACACAAAGCTAAACAATTAAAAAATAAATTTGTTTAACGGAAACACAACGATTTAAACAACAACAAAAAAAGTCATGTTTTTTTTTTTTTATAAAAGGTTTTGTCGCCAGAACAAGGTGATTATTTTTGGCCGTATAAAAATTAGTTTACTTTGAAAAACTGCAAAGGAAACTCTTTTTTTCACATCACAAGAACAACCGGATGTTGCTACTGACAGAAACTACAAAGGTGATGACAGGAAGTGGTTAGAGGATCAAAACATAAGGTGTTTTTTAATGACTTATTACGTGAATAAACTTATTCATATGTGATTTTAATTCTGTTTCTTATGTAATAAAAATTACATAAGAAACTTGTGAAGTTGTGTTTTTTTGACCAAGTTTTGTGATTGAAATGCAGCTATTATCTCCACCTCAACAGTACGATTGTTCTTTCAAGCAAACTGGTTTCAAATCCAAGAAGTGAAAGAGTTTCTCGCCTCTGCGGATCCAGTCGAAGTTTGATTTAGCCACTGTCTCTAAAATGCCAAACTTGCTCATTAAGGAGCACTGCCAGCCCGCCCACCTAGCGTTAGCTCACTGCTCCGACGCGGAGATGGGATTTCACTAAACGCATCAGACGGCTCTATAAGTGCAATGTGTGTGCCAACAGGCCTGTCAGCTCCGATACACTGACTGAAACGCTGAGGCCCTTTCCGCATCCTCTCAGGCTTCACATCTGTTTTCTCAGCACATACGTTTTAATCACCCCCATCATATTAGTTAGCTTAAGGTCATTTTATTCATCGGCCGTCAGTTTGACATTGAGAACAACCTTGTAGCATTCAGCATGCAATTATCAGGGACCATAAAGTGTGTGTGCAGTTTCCAATTAAAGCAGCAAAGCTTGTCATTATAATTTCCCGTCCTGCTGATGATGATGTCCTGGACCCTCGGCTTAGCTGCTCCACACTGCTGCACAGTTCTGCTTATATGGAAATCTATTGCTTAAACAGCAACTTTTCTGCCTAAATAGTCTGGAAAAGCTCTTGTTTACATTGAGCACAGTGCAGGAGGAATAATGCTGAGGGACCATGAAAGAGTCAAATACAAAAAGCTGAAGTTCGGTTCCAACTGCGTCAATGATCCATAAAACAGGAGAAAATCCACAACAAAATGGTTGATAAAGATGAGAATCAAGGTGCTGGAAGGGCCTAGTCAAAGTCAGAAATGTTGTGGTGGGACCTTCACAGAGCAACGCCGGGAAGCAAACTGCTGAAATTCTGGCGGTTCTACAAGCTGCTGGATCATCCAACGTGAGTTTGGATTATTTTTAACTAACAAATTAAGAACTTTGGTCAGATTTATTGAGGCGTTTTAGCAGACAAACAGCTTCCCAAATGCGCAATAATACATAAATGTACCGTTTAAATGAACAATCAGACAGGATAGGAAGTATTTCTGTATTACTTTTGTTCTTTAATTTTGTCATTCATTTGTTGAATTTTCTTCCAAACCAGTGCAGTGGCTGTTTAACTCGTTTCAAAATGTTTAAAAATACACAGACTATTGAAATATGATCATAGAGGTGAGATAAGAGCTTTTTGTCTGAATATAACCTTGTCAAGAGAATTACTGCTGTACAGAAATCCCAATTTTATTTTGGACATTCATAAATTTCTGCTTGAAAGAAAGTTAGTCATTGAATTAAATCCTAAACGCTGCAATGGTTAAAGCTGTTAGCAAAGCTGCTTTGTTTGGCCCTATTGTGTTCAGCTGCTGGCTTCCCTTCTGGGCCTCGCCGGACCAAAACAACAGCAAGCAGAGATCATAAAGCGTTATCTGAACATTAGCATAACAACTGCTGTGGTTTAAAGAAGCCTTTGGCCTTGAAGCCAACAGTAGCTAATTTACTAAAAGTGTTCAATCCTCACAAGACCCGCAGACAGACAGTGAACAGCCTGTGGATCCATTATTTCATTCTTATTATTACTTTTATTTCAATATCTGCTAAAGCTAAGTAACTTTGAGAAACCAGTAGCCCGGTGTGCTAGCATGCTAACGCTAATTTCCATGAAATTCAATACACACTAGCATGCGTACGTCCGTGTAAACTTTGCTAAACGCGGTTTAAGAACCATAGACTAACGATTTCATCAAGAAATAAACTGAACAACATAATTCGGTAACTTACAGATTTACATGAGCAGGAAACGAGGAGCTGCGTCACTTCCACGGTGCTGGAACTTTCCATTGACACAACCACCACTAGAGGCGCTAAACATCCGTAATCAGTTATCTGCAGGTGAAGCGAGCATCAAGGCCGTAACTGCACACACAGGAATGGATTAATAAATAAACAAATAAATAAAAACAACGAAAAAGTGACAAAATGGTTCTGATCAAGCAACTTATTAAAGAGCAGTAGTTTTCTGTAGCATTTTTAATGTTGTGGTGGAAACAGAGTTGGGGTTACTTAAGTACCTAAACCTTAAAAGCTTCTTTGAACAGGTTATGAATATAAAACATGTTCGTATATTTTTTGCACAAAGTAAGTCAGACTTTTCAGAACGAGCGGTTTTAGTGTGCATGTCACTTTAAATCCAATAAGTTGCTAATGGCCACGCCCACTGATTCAGTGTTTACATTCACACATGAAATGTCTGCAAATAGACCTACATTTATACAACCGTACATCTTTGAAAAGCAGAAGTGGAGCCTCCTGCACTATCAACAAGAATGCATTTAGAGGTTCCTGGACGGTAAGTCAACAACAAAACGCTTGTCTTTTCCAACAGCCGTTGTACAGCGCAAACAGCTGAAATATCAAATGTGTTGGAACTAAACTCAGGTTGCTAGGTAACGGGCTGAGCTCCACTGGGGTTGCTAGGTAACGGG
This sequence comes from Poeciliopsis turneri, assembly GCA_922788865.1. NCBI lineage: Eukaryota > Metazoa > Chordata > Actinopteri > Cyprinodontiformes > Poeciliidae > Poeciliopsis > Poeciliopsis turneri. The sequence continues at coordinate 111,536 of CAKLNU010000358.1, read as the reverse complement.
GCATGCCTGCTGATATATGATCTTACACTCTAGATGTTTTTTTAAATGCCTCATTTTCCAGACACAGAAAAGAACAAATTTACTTCCTTAAGAATGACTCAGTGTTTTTTTTAAGCAGTTGTGATCTTTTTTAGAATCACTTTACACATACCCTTTTTACTGAACCATTTTTAGCAGAATTTCTGAGAAACATCCAACTTAGCAACAAGAAGCAACAAGAAGGAAAACCTTAAAGCTGTGTACGCTCTGGCAGCAGGATGCAGCTCAGCCTTTCAGCCCTCTGTGTTCCCGTCGCTATGTGATGTATGGAAGGCATTTTAAGGCAGTTCACCCACATGTGGTGATAATGGCCCTGCACTCTTCTCGGGGTTACTGGTGAGGCTCAGAAAAGGCTCCGTCTCATTTCTCACCGGGCCGCAAAGACAGGAACTGGAGTTCTGCAAAAAAACAAAAAAAAAGTTCCAACATAAATCTCCCGTGGGACTGTGACCGCGGGCAGAGCTGAAAGATGGACCATCGTCTGGTTGGCTTCATGCTGGGAACGTTTCTGGATGGAGGCATCAGACGTTCCTGCTGACAGGTAAAACTGTCAGCAGGACAGTTGACAGTCTCGGTTCTGTTTTAAGAATCTCTAGTTACACCAGTAGATAATTACAGTTTCATCTGATTTTAATATTAATTAATTACTTATTAATCTTGTCCCCAGATTAATAAGTATCTGGGGAAAATAATGTATTTTTGTGAGTAAAACTCACAAAACTCCATTTAATGTCCCTGAAAATGAGTAAATTTAAAAACATCCGACCTAAGTGGAGATTTAAAAACTCTATTTGCATGTTCAATAAATGCGTGTGGACATACTGGCCCAAATAATGCGCCAATATATCCACATACTTGCTTTGATGTTTTGTCTTTTAATGACTTTTTATTTCTAATTTGTTATTTAAAAGTAGTTCAACTTGTATATCTTTCCACATACATTAATCACCATGTTTAATTCCTAACAGGAAGTCGTTGTTGTGTTGAAGCAATATGATTGGCTGACAGGTTTTAGCTTTGCTCTTTACTGCCCCCTGTCGGTTTCGCAGACGAAACTGATTTGGTGTGCATAATATAATCTTCTAAAACAATGAGGAAGAGATTTCTGATTCCATAAAGATCTGGTTACATCTGCACAAGGTTTCAAATTGTATTTACTTGAGAGATAAATACAACATTGCAAAAACGCAAAATCTCACCAAGTATTTTAGTCTTGGTAAATATTTGTATTTCTAGTATTTCTAATACAAATATGTTAATACTTTTGAAATAAGAAAAAACTAACATAAAAGCAAATTTTCTGCAAGAAATATGAGCTTGTTCTAAGTCAACAAGACACTAAGTTTATATATTTACATATGAACTTAGATACAACAATATGTTTACATATCACAACTGTTAAGGGGAAAAATGTTGTGTTTAACTTGCTTTTCTATTATATATTATAAAACATAATATGGGGAAATGCCTTCTTCCCCTGTAGATTACTTTAACTAATACTTTTACATCTAGATTAAGGAATTGTTGACTTAAAAGAAACTCAAGTTAGTTTTGTTTTATTTGAGATGAACTGAGATATTTGCAGTAGAAATCTGACTGAAATACTTGGTCATATTTTGTGTTTTGCAGCTGTTTGCATAACTTTCTGCTTTTGATGAGTGAAGGACCCTTGCAGCCCTTTACCTCGTCAAGGCGAGGTCGTTAGCTCAGAGGTTTCCTTCAACCTTTCCTCACTGCAGCTGAAAAGCTCAAAATCTTCAGCATAACCACATTCTCATTTCTGTGGGTTTAAATCAGTAAATTGTTCACCGGCAACGCCTCAGAAGCTGACCAGACCAGCAGAACGAAGATGCGCATAAAAAACACTGACATTAGGGATGAATATGAAGGAATAAAACATTTTGATCAGACTAATCTGTGCTGCCGTAATGAGTCTGGAGACTTTGAGGAATCCAGATCTGGTTGTGGATTCCAGGGGAGTTTGCAGTCTATTGTTACTCCGGTCACAGAGGAGATGCTGCGATATCTTCCCAGGAATCCCACATCCACCCAGCAGGAGGCTGGGTGATTTATCTCTAATTCCCTTTCAGCCTGACGAAGTCGTCTGGCTGCAGAATATTTTATCTTCTCTGGGTGAAAATGTGGAGAGATGATTAAAAAAAAGCTAAGCAGGCTCATCACTTCTGCTGTTTTCTGTAAACAGACCAGGAGGAAAAACCATCCAAAAAAAGTTAAAAATGTGGATCTTCACCAGATCATCTGCTGCTGGGTTTTTAATGTGGAGCCAGTTATTAATTTTTTATTGGCCTTTACTCAGTTGACTTATTGCTCACCCTGCTTCCATAAATCAGAGTCAGGCGCTTTAATGGAGCTTCTCCCAAAAGTGCTGCACACAGAAAGTCTGAACATTTTTACACATTTTTCCCAAAAAATGTAGAAAGAAGCAACAAATGTAATAAAGACATTAGAGGTTTGATTAATTTGATCATAATTAATGACTATATTTTAATTGCTTGGTTGCTCTTGCATGGTCTATGATCTCCTGATTGGAGCTGGTTTATCTCCCAGTATCTTACTGGTTTTTTCAGATTCCTCCCACAGTCCACAGACCTGCATGCTGGTTTTCAGTGAATCCAAACTGGGTCTGAGTGGGATTATTTGTCTTTTAATTTTCCTTCCCGGCTTCAAAGCGCTCAGTAATTAACTCACTTCTGAGGTTAATAATGAATGTTTTCCAAAATAAAAGAGTAATTCCTTTTTCAATCATTAAGGATTTCAAATTGGATTTACTGTCTTATGTGCAGAAACAAGCTTTAAATATTTGCTTAAAATGAAGCAAAAAGAATAGAAAACACCAAATAAAACATTTGGTCTTAGAAAATATGTGAACGTTGTTTTTACAGATTTATTTCCTCAAAGTTTTAGAATATGTGAGAAAGTCAGTTTTACTTAAGTGCAGTTCATTTGCACAGATTATATTAGCAGTTCAAAGGACTTTATGCAATGAAACATAAACAATAAAGAAGAAGAACAAAAGGAACATTACATTACAGTAACAGAATAGAAAGAAGTGATGAAAAGTTTACGATCCAGACCAGAAATATTGTTCTAGTTATTGTAAATTAAAGTCTGAACTGGTGGCTTTAGCCTTCATTTAAAGGAAATCTGTGTTTCAGCTGTTTTGCAGTTTTCTGCAGCATAAAGACATTGACGGAGAACATTTTTCTTCTTTGAGTTTTTTAAAATATTTTAGTTCATTTTGGCAATAATCAAAGTTTGTTATCAGTGGTGGATCGTTGGTCGATCAGATGGTTGGTTGTTTGGGTTATTGATAGTTTATTGGTGGGAAGATTGGTTGGTTGATAGATGGACGTGTGATTGATTTATTTTTGGTTGGTTTTTTGGTTGGTTGGTTGGTTGGTTGGTTGGTTTCCAGGGTTACGGGTTGGTTGAGCCGTTTGGGTTGGATCTGGGATTTTCCTGCATGGTGGATCACTGCAAGGCTGATCTGTGGTCGGTTACAAAACCAGAACCCAACAGGCTGTAATTCAGCATAAATTAGATGTTTTTATAAATGTTTGTTGGCTGACTTGAGGAGAGATCAGTGCCAAACATCCGAATGCTGGCCTTTTCCGCCTCAGTGGAGACTCTCACACGCTACAGATGAAGTGTAACAGTAATGGCCGACTCCTGGCTGACCCTCCCAGAGCCCCACTTTAATCTGGGCCCAGAAGGCTTTGACATTTCTCTGACATTTCACATCACACTCTTCCTGCATGGGAGTGGAAGCGCCGGCGACTGGCTCTCAGATCGATATTCAGTCAGTTCATCCTCCTGCAGAGTCCCGCTGCGGCGCTGCGGCGCTGGAGGCGAAGCAGGTACGATCTGTCAGTGCAGGAAAACTAACAAACAATTCAGAGGGAAAAATGAATGTCACTGGAGCATTTTTAACATTTTAAAATCACTTTTTACAGTTGACTTGAGTATTTTTAAGAATTTGGAGATATAAGCTGATTTCTCTGAATGATTCCTCAAAATGGGAAAGACATTAGAACATGCAGATCACTTTATTTATTTTTAACTTTACAAATTTGAGCTAGCTCAACTTTGTTGTTGCTAAACTAGGGATGGATGGATGGATGGATGGATGGATGGATGGATGGATGGATGGATGGATGGATGGATGGATGGATGGATGGATGGATGGACAGCAGATATGTTGGTTTAAAAGATTCTTTGATTTGTTTTATGATTTTATTTTTCAGATTTAAACTCCATATTCTATTTAGTTCATTTTTATTGGACAGGAAATAAATCAATTCAGTTGAAAATACTGATAAACTCATCAATATGAACAGTATTTTAACTCTAAATTCAGCTGATTTAGTTTTATAAGTGTGCTTTTATTTATTTCATATTGTTAAACTCAGTTCTTCATTTTGTTTGCTTTATATAACTATAGTAACTTTAATTATTAAATGTATTTGTCCCTTTCTTGCGTCTGAATGTGTGAAACAACAAAGTGTTATTTTTGCAGCTGATTCCCAGGCTGCGTCGCTCTGTTGGGTTTCCTCTGCAGTGTCTGTCACTTTAACCCACCAGGCTGAAACATCTCTTCATTTCTTTTTGCCATAATTTCATTTTTCTTTTCAGGTTGGAGAAATTTACTCAAAATGCCTCCAGCTATTTATGTTGTGATGTTGTGTTTTTTTCCCCCAAGACGTACATTTGGCTTTTTGCCTGCAGCTATACGGAAAAACAAACTGATAAATTGTTCATTTATGCAACATATTTTTAAATTATTTTAAATAAAGGCATGAGGTGAATGTTTGATTTATTGCTGCATATTTCAGGTATGTAAAGTTTGTGATTCTGTGAGAAAAAGCAGAAAAGCAATGAATGACTTATCGACCTTTTCTGTCTCTGACGTCGCCTCCTGTAATCCCACGCTGAGAATCCAGATTATCTCCATCAGAGTTACGACTCTCCACCGGCTTAAACTGCAAAATAAACGGCAGGAAATTAAGGAATGAAGCCCATCCTCGGCGTCGGCAGCGTGCGGCGGCGTCATCAGAGCGCGAAGGAAGAGCCGGTTCCACGTTGAGCCGGGAGGAAGACGCCATCATCTTTCATCATCAGCTCACTGTGAGTCTCTGTGATCCGTCTGTTGTGTTGCTGTCCAACAAAATCCCACCAAAAAATCTCTATTTTGAGATTAAGCTCAGAAATTTTCTAGAAAAAAAAACATGGACAAAAAGCAAAACATTTTTGACTTTCGTAGCTTTTAAGTATGCAGTTTTTTGGGGGCGGAGCTTCACATCGGTCGCTAGATGAGGGGCGGTGCCCACCGTTTGTGATGTCATTATCAGGAAGTCTTTGAAACGGCTCTTTTTCCAAACACCAAAATAACTATAATGTGTTTCTACAAACTCAGAGGGCTTATTAGGCACTTTGTAAAAACTAAAACATGAAGGAAATTCAAACAAACTCAGAAAAAACATGAACATTTTCTGAGTTTGTAATTAAAAAAACACAAAAATGTTCAATTTGAAATTTAAAACATTTACGAAGTCAGAAAAATATTTAAGAATTTTTTATGTTGTTTTTCTAGTCAATTTCTCTCTAAATTTCTGATTTTTGCTAGCAAATTTTTCCAACTTCTCAAATTGTTTTTTGTCTAGACAATTTTTGAGATTAACCTCAAAAATCTGAAATTTTTTAGATTAATTGTAATTTTGTCTGGGTTTTTTATTTACTTCAGGCCCAATACATTCTTATCCTATGAAACACCAGAGACCCAAATGGAAGCACAAACATGCAAACAGTTAATCTTATATAACAAATCCCCCAAAATTTGAATTATTCTTCATTTTAGCATTAATTTGTTCATTTTGTAATTGTAAACACGTGTTGATCTGAGAAAAGCACTTTGACTTTTTTAGCTTTATTCCTAGAAATGTTTGCAAACATGAAAAGAAAAAATGTACTCATGTTTATTTTATCCCATTTATTTTTAATTTTACTTTTCGACCGCCTCTCTCATCGTCTCATTTATAAAAAGGAGCCAAACATAAATATTCAGCGTTTCCTTTAGGAATCGAGCCTCACATGTTGCAGGACGGAGTTACTGGTGAATTATTGCAGCTAATCATGTTTATTTTTAAGACACTTGAAGTGATTATGTTGTTTCTTCGCAGCTGATGAACGAGGCGCCTGCAGGGCTTAAATCTATTCAAATCGTAATAAATGTGTCCGTTTGTTGTCTGCTTCCTGTGCGGTGTGAAGGTTAATAGGGCTGCATGTGTTCCTGTGTGTGTGAATGAGTTTTGGATGAGGCCCATTTGCGGCGCATCATTACTCCTCTGGCTGGCGGCTCCGACTGCTGACAGGCTGATCTATAAATACGAGCGGTCCGGACCGCCGATGTGACGCCGTCGGACCGAGCCGCGTCTCTGGCGAACAGACAAACACACCAGGAAATAAATCACACAGAAATGAGGCCTGGCGTCTCTCCGTGGCACCGGAACCAGCAGACAGCCGGGAAAAATAATGATGTTATTTTATTTTCTCCAGAATACGATCTGTTTTTATATCTTGTGGAATTTGATGCCCGGACAGAAAATTCCCCCAGAAGGATTTCAGTGTTTTCTGTCGTCTCTAGAAAAAACAAGGACTTTGTTTTTTTCTAGAGACCCAAAAGCTGAAAAATTGCTTGAAAAAATGCCAGAAAGTTTTGAGATTTATCTCATGAAAGTTCTGGAAAAACAACAAGAACATTTTTGAACTTCTAAAGTTGAATATTTGTTCAAAAAACTCAAATTAAAAAAAATTTCTGATCCCAAAAGTTGAAAACTTGCTAGAAAAAATCTGAAATTTGAGACTAATCTCATAAAATTTCAAGAAAAATAATGAAATTTTTTAACTTCAAAAGTTGAAAATTTGCTAAAGAAAATATTAAAACATTTTAGATAAAATAACAGGAAATTTCAGAAGTTCTATAGTTTACAGAACAGAAACTCAGAAATTTTCCAGGAAAAAGTCAAAAATGTTCAACTTTTGAAAATTTCCCAGTAATTTCTTTCCTTGTTTTTCTCAGGCACTAAAATCAAATAGCTGATTTTTAACATAAGTTTTCTCTCTTTCCATCTATAACTTCCATCTGACTCCCAGGTTACCGTTAAATCTTTGATTTTACAGCAGAAAAAGCAAAATATAAACTGTTTACTGCAGCAATCCTCACTCAGAAGAGTCAGTGAATCTTTAAACACGATAAATAGCTTTAAAAAATCCAAAATAATGCATCTCCATCATTTGCCCATCATGCCTGGACCTGCAGTCGGTTAAACGTCCAGCTGAAGCAACAAACGAGACAACAGGACAGAGAGATGAAAGACATCGGCCCGAACCGTTCGCTTTGATCTGAGCGTCTGACATCATCGCCGAGACGAAACCTGACAGCCAGTCGGCCCTCCAGCCGCCTGACGGGATCGTCTGGTCGATAACGGGGAAGGAAGGCGAGACGCTGCTGCAGAAGACACAGCGAAAGACAAAAACATGAGAAACTGGAAGCAAACGACAATAATTCTGACTTTATTTACAGAAGGAACCAGATATGAAACGCTGGAGAATGAAAGGGTTGGCTGAATTAGATCATGTTTGAAATGTTTATTAGTAAATGAAGGCATATTTGTTCAGTTTTAGCATCATTTAATGCAAAGAAATTTGTTGGAAAAGTGAAAGGTTAACTTGCCTGAGTTAATTTATATCAACAAGTGATATAAAAATACAAAACTGAAGAAAATACCTTTCATTATGTGTCTAATAATTACATTTCGGTGCTTTTGCAGACTTCTTGCAGCATCTTGCAGTCTGCTTTCAGGATGAACTCAGATGTTTGAAATGTCACCAACTTATTTTCTGTGCCGTGAAACAGAAAATTTGCTTGAAAAATTTGGTTTTCTTAAATCCTTTAGCTTCGACGGAGAACTTGAGTGTTTTCCCGCCTGACACTCGGTTTGACTGGGAACCAAAATGGAAACTTTTGCTGCATTTCCAGCTGCTGCAGTTCTTTCTCGCACTGAGTCAAACCAACAGAATCTAGTGAAAAGCCTGTTCCCCTCCTGGCCTGTGGGGGCGCCGCATCAAGAACCACTGACAGAAACGACACAAAACCTCTGAGAGCAACTTCCTCTTTCATGAAATGTAAACAAAAATGGAGGCCTCAGATTTTAGCAGGATTTCTCTTTAGTCTTTGGCTAAAAACCAACCAGATATTTATCCTGCTAGCGTTAGCCTACCTTACCCATAATGCCCTGCACTGTCATCCACTTCCTTCATTTGGAACCGCATAATACCAGGATAATATATGGTTGTGATCATGATTATCCTAAATATTTTCTTTCTGTTTCATGATTCATTGTCCAAACCTCTCAGTGTTAAATACACATCAGGTTTGCTCATAAACTGGTCAGGTTCATTTGCAATGAGTAGAAAACGGATGCATGACGATAAAAATGTACCAAATATTGCACCAATACATTGTGCAGCTGCATGCAAGGAGTTCATGTTTAGACAGACTGAAGCAGAGTCAGCAGCTTTTCCTGCAACCACAGAAACTGATTTATATGCAGAAACAGCAACAAGGAGGAGCACTGGAGTTACCCTGGAAATATAAATCTATAGATTTTTACTTCTTGGATGTTTGCAGTTGCAGGATTATGATAGTTTGGGGTTTTCAGTATACTTTAATTTGGACTAATTGTGACTTTTTGCTTGTTTCATTCGGCATGTTTGATAGTTTTTATTAGTTAAACATCATTTTAGGTGCAGATTTGAAAAATATTTACATCAACTGAATCATCAACATCTGCTGCGTGATGAAGGATCCAGTCGGTTGTTACCAGCTGATCCTCTGATTTCTCCCAACTTATTTAGCAGATTATCTTTCGTGCCACAATTTGCCGACATAAACAGCTTGGATGGTTGGGAAAAAATAAACTTCACATCAGTTCGAAAGACAAAAACATTCATAAACACGAAAACAAAGGATATTATATCCATATTTTCAGCATGTTTAGTTTCATAAACACACAATTTAGTTCCAGCTAATTATATTTGCTGCTCTTTGCTTCATGTTTTAATTTATTTCAGTTTATAAAAATGTTTTCTTAATACCAGTTTTGGTTATTTTTGTTAGTTTTAGTTAATGACAAAAACCCTGGAGAGCAGAAAGACAGTGCTGCCACAACGTGTGAGTGTGTGTGTGAGTGTGTGTGAGTGTGCGTGTGTGGTGTGTGTGGTGTGTGTGGTGTGTGTGTGTGTGTGTGTGTGTGTGTGTGTGTGTGTGTGTGTGTGTGTGTGTGTGTGTGTGTGTGGTGTGTGTGTGTGTGTGTGTGTGTGTGTGTGTGTGTGGTGTGGTGTGTGTGTGTGTGTGTGTGTGTGTGTGTGTGTGTGTGGCTGAGGCAGAAAAGCTTACCGGAGCATTTTATGCTGACTGCTGACAGAAGCCTGTTATCATCAGAATCTAACATCCAGGAAATCAAAATAAGATGAAGTTAAAGTGAACCCAGTCCGGCATCCGCACGGACGGCCCCGCCGCGGCGTCCTGCTGACGTCAGCAGGCGACGCGTTGCAAAGGGTCACTGCGGCCTCATCAGCCTGACAGCTTCCAGAGAGTTGGCAGTTTTCGGTCTGAAGCGGGTTTTATCCGTCCCTCACGGGTTCATCTGTTTTACGGATCGTGTAACATTTTACATCCAGCAGTTCATTTTAAAACCGAAGAGTGCTTACATCTTCGTAAATTCTGTTTATTTCCACACAAGCAGAAAATAAACAGCTGAAATAAGCAGAGCTGAGAAATAAACATTTTCCAGAACATCCAGTTCTGGTTCTGAATCTCTGGGTCCGGATCTCGTTTGTCCTCAGATAAACATTTGGTGATTATTATTCAATATTTATCAAGTTTTCTGCTCGTCTTATAGCATTTAATCCATCACCAAAAAAATCTGCTAAACATTGATTTACTTTTTTTTTTTAATTCTGAAATGTGATATTATTTTATAAATTCCAGAATTTATCTGGAAAATTAATCTTGTGGAATCGAAGTGCGCGAAACATTTCCAAAGCAAAAACAGCAAAAACAGCAAAAACAGCAAAAAACAGCAAAAACAGCAAAAACAGCAAACCGCTAAACGAAAATGTAGCTCCGCTATTAGCACCTTAGCATATTAGCAGCCCAACATGTTAGCATCTAGGGCTGATGGACTGAGACTGAAGCTGAATGTCTCCAGAAATCGCAGGAACAGTTCTGGAGTCCAGGAAGGAGATAATTAGGAACCAAAAACCATCTGAGGCAACATTTGGACAAAAGCCAGGAAATGGGGACGATTTTCTTCTCATTGGAGCTTCTGGTCCAAACTTTCAATAAATCAGTGAAACTTTGTGCCACTTCAGTCAACTAATGTCTGAAAGCACAGAAAAACCAAACAATGAGGAACTGAATAGATTCCAGTCCTGAAGTTTTCCTGTTTCCCTCAGAGACTGGATCTAATTCAGGACTCTTTACTCGTCTTCTGGGGATAAATTGAGTTCATCGTGACTTTTAAATGAAACTGCTCTGCTTTTGACACGATGTTATCCAGCGCAAACAAAAGGACAATGGAGGACGGAGCTATTCTTCCCCGATTCCCAGTCAGATCTGCCAGAGGAGGAAATATCTCGTAACAAAAGGTTCGTTCTTCATGACTGAGACGGAGCTGATAGATTAACCGACTAACGCCACCAAAAGTCTTTGCCTGCATTGAAGAGCGGCTCTATCTTTAGTCCCGAGGTTCTTGATTAAAAATAGAGGTCGCTCTCGGTGGTAACTGGAAAATAAAATTAGACTCGACTTGAATGGAGTTGAAGAAGTGAAAGCGAAGACAAAGGCTGGAGAGAAAGAGCTGCATCCGGAGTAATTAATGACGGTAGTCAATGAACTGTCAGCCATTGTTTTAGCTGTAATGAAATGTGCCACCGACACCAGTTGGATCCGCTTCTCAGCCCAGGAGCAACCGGCTGTTTATCATTAGGCTGATTTTATTCATGGTTTCATGAGAGTTGGAAAAACAAAAACCCAGAGCCAAAGGTGAAGCCGACGCCTGGAAATCCAGAGATTGTTTTTGGTTTTCGGCGGAGGAGTTGTTGTTTTGTTTGTCCTGTTTTATTCCTGGAACCAGCAGCAGATCCAGTTGGTTTGACTGGTTTATGTGAAACTCAGGGTTTCACCAGGAAACGTCCTGGACTCAGGATCCGTTTCTGTGGTTGGAGTTTCTTCCTCAGACACTGACGGAGACGCAAAATATCACTGAAAACAGCAAACATAACTCAGAAATGAGTTTTTTTAAAATGTAATTTATGTTTTTTAAAGCTCCACCATTAGACATAAATTTCTCCTCATCCATAAATTCTGTTATTATTATTATTTGTACTTAAAATGCTTCAGATCATCAGACTAATTGTTCATCAATGCTTTCAGATGTTTTCCCACTTTATGGTCTGACAGACTCGGTTTGACTGAGGACCAAAATCATTTGTTTCATTATCAGCAGCCTGTTCCCCTCCTGACCTGTGGGGGCGCTGCACCAAGAACCACTGAAGGAAACGACACAAAAAACCTCTGAGAGCAACTTCCTGTTTCACCAAATGAAAACAAAGATGGAGGCTTCAGATTTTAGCGGTTGTAAGATTTCTCATTTGTCTTTAGCTGAAGACCAGGAGCCATTTCTCCTGCTAGCGCTAGGCTAACATGTTCGGCTAACATGTTCGGCTAACATGTTCGTTTGGGTTGTTTTCACCCAGAACTCGCTGAGCAGCTGTTCACTTCCTGAGACCAGAGCTCGATTAGCATTCACACCTCACCAGCTGAACCGGAGCAGCTGAACCGGAGCAGCTGAACCGGACCAGCTGAACCGGACTTTCTGAACAAACGGACTGGAGTTTGAGCCAGAAACTCAAAGTTTTCATTATGTAACTTAATATCATCTGACAAAAACACCTTACGCCTTTAAAGGAGTAAAGTTTGAAACTCCTGACCACACATTTATTGAATCTTTGACTGTAAAAACCAGAATTTAGCTGCAGAACAAAGAATCTGCCAGCTGCGTCTGCAGCCACACAATCTGCAGCCCACAGACGCTGCGGCGCTTCAGTCTTCGCTCCCAGCCAGAAAACACGATCACGTCTCCCTTCTCATCCTCACATAATCAGATTTTCTGTGATTACAGGGTTAAACGGCTCGTTTCTGCCAGGCGGCTGAATCGCAACGCGACTCCAGACGTCTCTGAATCTCACATTCGGCTAATCGCAGCTTATCTGTGACACTAAAAATAATAAACAAAACAGCATTTTGAGTCATTAACCTTCAAATGAAGCCATCATTAGAGTCTCGGCAGCAAAATAAATCTCCTTATTCAGTGGTTTCTCCTTATCATTGGCTGCAGGTTGTGTTGACGTTGCAGTCGCTCATGTTTTGGGTTTTCTGGTGAGAAAAGCTTTTCTTTTGGAAACAAAGACTAAAATATGGAGTAAACAAAGGCAGGAAGTAGAGGAGGATGTAGAAACACCCCGAGGGAAATCCCGTTCGCTGAGATTAAGTCGGTGAAAACATCTCTCCCTGCTGGACGTTAATCCGAGATAAAACACAGGAGACGGGATTAGAGGCCGCGGCTGTGAAAGTAAAACTCGTTTCTGTCCCCTGCTGGTTTGTTAAGTCCTGGACTCCATCTTTGATTGTGAAACGAAATCTACTTTGTTCTGACAGAATGAGAAACAAAACCGTCAAACATCTAAATACATCGGAGGATCATCAGCATAAAGCATAACTTTCGTATTTTATTTTATTGTAATCTATTGAGGGCCCCAGAAGAAAACCTTTGGGAGCCGCTGCCTTAGCTAACGCTGGAGGACGAGGAAGACTTGTTAGCATGAATGTTAGCATGAATCTTAGCATGAATGAAGTGACGTCTGTCCATTGAAACCAGTCTAAAGCTCATCTGGTTCAAGCCTCTAAGATTTTAACATGTCAACTGTGTCAAATCCAGCTGTGCAAATATTAGAGACTTTTGCTAGAGCTGCTTCAGATGAGCTGCTTCAGATGAGCTGCTTCATGTCCTCAACATGAAAAGCTTCATGTTTATTCTGGATTTGATGAATTGTAGGTCATCATTTGCAGCAGTAAGCAGCAGTTTTCTCCCCAAAAGGTGATAAAATCTGGATTTCTCCTGCCCAGTTTCTGGGCTCTGATCAGGAGGAAGCTGTGAATTTGCAGCGCAGCGCTCTGCAGTGAGCAGATGTTGAGGGCAGGTGTTTGTGCTGCTGCTCCAGATGAGAAGCTGGTCAGTAATTGGAGACCTGAGGTCACGTTGTTTTGGACACACATCCATATTTCAGAGTGCCGACGCCGCGCCGCTTGGGCTTCATTTAGCAAATGTTGCAGCGCGTGTCTCTAATGAATCCATCGTGTAAATGTGTGCTCACCCCTTCACCCTCATTAAGCACGACTCCCACCGCAGAGATGGATGTCTGGAATGAGAGTGCAGTTTTATGATCCGTGTTTTGTTTCTGCAGGTCTGAGAGAGGCTGAACCAGCGCCGGGCCCGGCAGCCTGATTAACCAGCTGAAACCGAAACATCCATCCACCTGGGCAGATCGCCCCTCCATCACAGCAACCACGCTAACACGCATAGCTAACGGTCACCATCCACGCTAACGCTCACAGCTAACGGTCATAATCCATGCTAACGCTCACAGCTAACGGTCACCATCCACGCTAACGCTCACAGCTAACGGTCATAATCCATGCTAACGCTCACAGCTAACGGTCACCATCCACGCTAACATTCATGGCTAATGGTTGCCATCCATGCTAACGCACATAGCTAACAGCCATCTAGACAGACCAAACAGTCTGCAGTTTGGGCTGTCCAAATATTTGGCTAATTAGCTATTTAGCTAAGTATATATATTATATATCCAGCTACCAAACTAAATATTTTCTTGCTAGCGCGATATTTAGTTTGTAAAGCGTGGCATTAATAATGACAGAATAACATGGTGAAAATCCTGACAAAAATGAATTTCCATTTTGACTAAATAACCCAAATTATTGCTGATCTATAAGTTTAAGTCCTGCTGGGTTTCAGATTGAAAAGTCCAGTTCAACCGGGATCCAACCGGGATCCAACCGGGATCCAGGTTGGATCCAATTAAAGATTTGAATTTAAGTCAGGACAAAGCAGTTGCACCAAAAGAATAGAAATCCTGTTTTTAACAGCAGAAAATAAATCCCTCTATTAATCTCACCAGAGTGTCTGCAAGCCAACAAAAGCGTCTGAAATGATAAATCTGCCAGATTGATCATTATTCCATGAGAATACACAAAGTCTCCCACCAGGGACAGAAACAGATCACTGACCAACATGCAGCTCTTCATCCTGACAGAAAAACACTCCAGGCACGAAACTAATTAGCTCTGAATTTTTAACGACGTTTTCTCAATTAGCGTCTGAACTGTCCCACCAGATTACAGCTCTTCATTTGTTGATGGTGTCAAAACTCACAGTTAGACAAACGTCAGCAGGCGATCAAACACCAGACCTCCAAACTGCTGGACAAACATTTCATCACCAGATTTACAAACTGAGTCCGGCTGCAGTTTCCTGAATGCATTAAAGTCCAGTCGTCGTTCTGAACAGTTCTTTGACTCGTTCACATCCGGATTCTCGCCAGGATCCAGCGACAGACAGACTGAAGACAAGTTGATGCAACGTGTCCTAATAGCAGCAATCTCTGTGATCAAGCAGAAATCAGAATATAGCAGCAGAATATCAGCTGCTAATATAGCAGCAGAATATCAGCTGCTAATATTAGCAGCTGATATTCATTTTATCAGCTGCTAAAACTAAAGTTGTTTTCAAATCGCAGTTGGTATTTTAAGTTGTAAATGTTATTTTTAAGTTTCAAACATCTGCACAGTGTTTGTTTTCTGTGTATTAATTATTTTACTCCATAAACTCTCAGACACTTTTTTGCAAACTAAAATCTGTCACAGATTAAATCTCAACATCTAATTTTAAACAATGCTGCAGGGTCTTAAATGCAGCTAAAAGCATGAAACATCCATTTACTGCATGGTTCCTGGTTTTTTAATAAAATAATATTGTATCAGGGTGTGAAAACTCTTAAAAACATTTATTCATCATTATTGTTTTTTATGGTAATGTTTTTGTAAAATTAGATTCAGAGAATTGATTGTTTTCACAATTATACGACACTTAAAGTTCAATTTAAGTGTTTTCTACTCCTTAGTTTAGTGTTGCTAAAAAGCTTCACACCTAAAATCAGAAATAACTTTTAGAAATCTATTTTAATATGTCATTAGTAAATCTAAATATGTTTTATTTCACGACTCAGATTAACAATTATTTACAGTAGTTCCCACTTGTACCACTAGGTGGCGTCAAAGCACTTCTAATCGTATCTATTTATGAAAAACATGCATCCAAATCTAAACAGCTAATTGTCTTCAGAGGTTCTGAAGGTTATTTAAAGGTTGGGATTCTGCTAATGAAACAGATAAATAAGTTTCTCTGCGTTTCCATCAGACTGACGACCTCCTGCTGTGACCCCGGAGCTGGAGGCGACGGGCTGCTCTGGACCTCTGGAGAGGAACCGCCAGTCGGTCCAGATCAGCTGCTTCTCCTGAATCTACAGAAAACAATGAAACATTAACGATGATCTCTGTCAGACCTGGACGGCTGCAGTCAGAGAAAAAGGTTCAATGGAAACAGGATTTTTATTTTAGTGGATAAATATCAATAATTCAAATACTTTAATTATCCCAAAGGGAAATCTGATGTCGTAACTCATATAGTCCAAGTAAGAGCCAGGAAGAATCCTGCAGCTCCTCCAGTCAGTGCTGCAACAGCTCTGAAGAACCCTCTGACTGAATCGACATTCTGCACTAACATCTGGGGTCAAAGTTCAGGCATCACTTGAGCTAATCAGTGACTCCCAGTTGTTACAACATTTGTTGCCATGGTTGCGCGTCATGACAACGGTCCGAAAGATCAAAAGTCCTTCCAGGACGTTGTTCTGCACAACGTCCAGAACAAAAGGGAACATTAAACATCAAACAGGAAAATATGATTCAAAGTCCAGATGGGAGCTTGTTGTTTCAAATGTACGGTGGCCCAGAAGGGATAATAAGATGCAAAGCATTGCTAGTGGCTTCTGCTGCTGTGCTAGCAACATTAGCTTTAGCTTTCATCACGTCCATTTTAGCATAGCTTCGCTGTGGCTAGTTGACCTTCTGGGCCACCGAACAGAAGTGATCAATGTTTCGCTTAGCACTAAATTATTTGCTAAAAATAGAAAAATATTTCCTGATATTAATGTTTTGATCCGTCAGATTTTTAATGTTTGTTCAACATGAACTAACATATTGAACAAACCTAAATAAACCAAAATAAAATTCAAATTCTTTGATGCAAACTGTTATAATTCATTACAGAAATTGATCAACCAAATATTGCAGAAAACATAGAAATAAAACACATAGAGCCGATAGGAGTCAGATTACTGAGAAGCTCGTTTCTCCTTAATTACTGAGATTTGACTGATTCATCTGCAGAATTTCTTCCTGCTTTCTGTTTTTTGTTTCCTGTGTGAATGAAGCTCAGAAACTTTTCCTCCAATTATTTCTCAGTGATTTGCATTTAAAGAGCAGCAGAAGCCAGAGGACCCATTTCTCCAAAACAATGTCGTTTCTATTAAAAGTTTCTTCCTGGGCCAATTACACACATGGACGAGCCGCTGGACCCCGATAAACAGAACCGCTGGATCCCGGAGATCCAGGCGCGCAGGGGGAGAGCAGGGAGGAACAGCAGGGAGAGCAGGGAGGAGGAGGGAGGAGGAGCAGGGGAGGAGGGAGGAGGAGGGAGGAGCAGGGAGGAGGAGGGAGGAACAGGGACGATTTCATAAAATTATCTCTTCCTGTGGACAAACCGCGCAGCAGGCGGAGTAATTAGAAAAGGGCAAATTTATTTAAAGCACTTACATAGAAAAATATGATTGATTTGAGTCAACAATAATAAATAGAGCCTGTCGGTTTCAGGCCGCGCCGTCCGTACGACTGTACAATCAATATCCAGTTTCACAATACAGCAAAAGGCACTAGCATTTACCACAATCAACAACAAGAGGGCGGAGCCGCCACGTCTCCATGGCGACCGACGTTTGGTACCGGGACGTTTCCTGCGCCGGGGCGACGACGCCTTCCTCAACATGGCGGCGGTGTGAAAACACAAAGTTTAAAACAGGACAAAGATTAAAAAACAAAAATTAAATAAAGAAAAACAAGTAAAACGGAACCAAAGTCCAGAGGAGAAAATATGAAACTTTGATAAAAACTGAAATAAAAACAGGAAATCCAGCTGGAATTAAGATGTTTTTCCTGCTGCTCTTTTTGTTTTGATTGATTATCGATTATGGATTGAAATGGTTTCTAATTTGTAGTCAGGCGATCAGGTGGGACCTCAACGTTTCCCTTCACATTTCTTTCCTGTTTCAGTTAAATGTTAAATGAATGTTTTCAGAAACATTTCATTAACTTTCATAAAATGTTTTTATTTATTCCTTTCAGCCAATCAGAGGAGCTAAAACGTTGGTGATTATTTTCCCAGAGCATCATACTGCCACCACCGTGGAGAGCATCAGGGGATCTCTGAGACGGGTCAGCGCCGGTTCTGATCCCCCCCGCGGCGGCCATCTTTGACCAGTTTCTCTCTGTCCTTGTTGAATCATGACCTCTGACCTTAACTGAATTCAGGATTGGGCCTTAACTGGATTGAGTTTTTATAAATTTTGCGCAGCAGCAGGAAGAAGGAGTTAATTTCAGCTTGATAACGAGTGAAACCCAGCAGGACGGCGAGTGAAAGCGGTCAGTAGGCGGCGCAGACATCCAGTGACTCAGACGTAAAGTCCAGCTTCCTGTTGGTCCCGGTCGGTCCGGTCAGAACTTCTTTGCTGCTGTGAAACCCGAGCGATGAGATGAGAACCTGGTGCAGCGGTTTACATGCAGGACGAAGCAGGCGTGACTCCGAGTGGCGTCGCCGTGGTGACAGCGGCGCCGGATCGCACACACACTTAAAGCACACGGAAACGTGATCTGATCCGGAAACCGTCGGGTTCTTTTCCCTTAAACCCGTCCAGGAATATAAAGCCGTAATCAAAACTCTGTAAATGCAAATGTTTTGCTATCATTGGTTCAGATTTATGCCTTAAAAAACAAAAAAAGTTATTAAATATCTTTGTAAATGTCATGAAGTTGATAAGGCTTGAATCGTTCTCCAGTTCCACTGCTTTCCCCCGACCCGGAGCGCCGGGTCTGGACTGGTTCCCAGTGGGAAAAAAAGCCCTGATTGTCAGAACAAAGTGAAACCGTTATGGTTCCTGTTTTCCGGGTCTTCGCCGCCGCCGCTCTCCGAGGGGCCATAAAGCTTCACGGTTCCAGCAGACGCGCCGCGGCCGCTCCGGGCCGCCGCCGCTCCGTCTGGAGCTCACATGTTCCTCTGGGCCGTCAGGTACTTGAGGGCGGCGGCGCCGTACTTCCTGGACAGATCCTGGTGGAACTCGTCCTTCAGCGTGTTCAGACAGTTGCGGTAGCTGGAGCTGGAGCGAAACTTGGAGATGTCGAAGCTGGGAGCGTGCGGCATGTGGATCATGAAGGCGTTGGGAAGGACCATGAGGTCGAACTCCTGCAGCAGAAAAACCGACAACCGGATCAAAGCTCAGGACGTTTACCTGCAGGATTCTGGGAAACCCGATTTATTATTCCACCATTTCTGCCCCAGTTTCACTGAGCTTAGCTTTAACTACACAATGGATGTAATTATGATGTAAACGGAGGAAACAATGGAATCAGTAGCTGGAGGTCAACATTTCATCTATTCTAACCAGGCTGCTTTAGTGATTTAGCACTAGCATTAGCTTTTGCTAATTATTGTGTTTGTTTAGCACTTTAGCGTTATCTTCTGTTAAATTTAGCTTTTGCTAATGACTGTGTTGTTTTAGTGAATTAATGTCACTAAAAACTTTGTTATTTTATACATTTAGTTTAATTTGGTTTAGCGCTTTAGCATTAGCTTCTATTGCTTTAGCAGAGCATTTGTTTTAGAAGAAATAAAAATTTATCCCACATCCATTTGAAAAATACTTTAAACTGAACATCAGAATGTTTGTCACATGAAAAACCTGCTGAAAGTAAAAGTGAGCGCTCTTCCATAATGATCCGTTTTCCTGTGG
This sequence comes from Poeciliopsis turneri, assembly GCA_922788865.1. Classification (NCBI taxonomy): domain Eukaryota; kingdom Metazoa; phylum Chordata; class Actinopteri; order Cyprinodontiformes; family Poeciliidae; genus Poeciliopsis; species Poeciliopsis turneri. The sequence continues at coordinate 92,156 of CAKLNU010000358.1, read as the reverse complement.
ACCCCATTGTTTACTGAGGTCAGTCCCGTTTGGGTCCAGGCGGTGGCGCACCTGAGCGTCCAGCTCCATGATGTGGGACACCTTGTTCCAGCCGAAGCCCACGAAGCGCTGGTCGTACTCGGGGCAGTCCCGCCTCACCACCACGTACGGCTCGAAGTCCGACTCCCACTCCACCTTGTAGGGCGTGGTCGCCGTTCGCCACTTAGCATAGTTGGTGGGCGCGTGACCCTTCGGCCACACGTGGTACCTGCAGACAGGGGGCGCTGTTAGCTGGGCGCTCTGCTCCTCTGGAAGGTTCTGGTTCTGGTACCTGAAGGTGTAGAGAGTCCCCATGTCCAGCATGGAGAGGAGCTCGGCTTTGGATTTGGGGAAGGAGAGCCGGTAGCGCAGCGTCTCGAAGGCCGGCACCACCAGAGCCTTCTTGGTGTGAGCCACGTCCAGCTGGACGATCGACTTCCTGAAAGACCCAAAACATTTAAGAGCTTCGGGTTTCGGTTCCACGACACGTTTTGGCTGAGAAGCAGCTGCAGAATTTAACACTCAGCAGATTTCTTAATGACAAAGAATGGAGAGGTCAAAGGTCAACTGTGAGAGGAAAAAAAATCTGACTGGCATTTTATTGCATTATATATGTAGCAGTAGCAATTGGTTAGCAGCTAGTTAAGTACCTTAGCATTAGCTTCTGCTAAATACCATGTTGGTTTAGCTTTAGTGTCGGGTAACAAATTAGCATAAGTTTCCACTAACTATCATGTTTGTTAGCAGGTTAACATCCACTAAATGCCGTGTTAGCTCAGAGTGTTAGCATTAGCTTCCAATATGTATGACGTCGGTTTAGCACTTTAGCATAGCTTTCAGTTAAATATCATGTAGCTCATTAGCATTAGCGAAGCTAATGTTTTATATTAGCACACATATCTTTTTATTTAGCGTCGCCCACCACTGGCTGCTCTCTGGACACCAGGAGCAACGAAATGTTTTGTACCCAAACCTGCAGGACGGCTGGTCTCACCTGAGGTAGTCGTAGAGACCGTACATCGGCAGGAAGTCCACGTCCGTCAGGAACACGTAGGGCGTGTTGGCATTCTTCAGGGCCACGTTCCTCACCAGGTTGACCGGGTAGAACTGGCCTTCCTTGTAGACGATGTGGTAGCCGACGTTCTTGCGGTTCTTGAGGACCTCGGAGGCCTGAGCGTAGCGCAGGAACTGCTGCGCCTCGGCGTCGGACATGTAGAGCGCCAGGCTGATGGGGCCCTCCCAGTGCTTACAGATGGCCTCCAGCATCTGCAGCCTGGCGGACACAAGAGGAAGAGCTTAGAGCAGCAGGAACCAAACACTACGGAGGGCTGGAAGGGACAAAATCCAATGGATAAATACATCATTAATGAGTCATGAAATAAATAACTGAGTTCATAGATGGTTAATCTGTTAACTATGTCATTCAAGTCAAGTCAAAAGTTATTTATATAAAACATTTACAAGGTCTGAGCTTCACAACAAGTACAATGACAGCAAGAAATAAAATGAAGTCTGAGTAAAAAAATGACATTTGCAGTAAAATACCAAGAAAATAATAATAATAATACAAATAAAAGACATACTGCAGCAATAATAAAAGTAAATAAATTGGGGGCGAAAAGTGGGCGGAGTTATATTTAATAAATCAGCTGTTCATTAAATGAATTATTTTAAATATTTATAATGAGACATATATTTATTTCATGTTACGTTTACTAAATATTTTATTTTGAAAGTAATTATTTAATTTTGTCCCTTTTAGCCCTCCATAATCTGCAGATCAGAGTCTTTATTATTCATGTTTGCTTGTTTGCAACATGGTTGCCATTCAGAGGACTTTTTCCACTCAGGGAAACGAATTAAACAAGGATTTTGTCGATCAGTTTTACTCATCATGGACACATAAGGAGTTCCTCTGGGTTCTGCTCTGGGCCCCGTCTTGTTCTTTCCTCTATGGTTAATTTTAGCAGACATAATGCCAAAAATAAAAATTTTATTTTATCTGAGTTTTCTGTTCCCTACCTGTCCATGGACAGCTGAGCCACCAGCGTGACGTCCGTGTCGTCCTCCGCCGGCGTGTAGTCGTACTGCAGGAAGTACAGGTGGACCCGGTGCACCGTCAGCCGCTCACGCCGGAAGTCGTAGCACTGATCGTCTTCGTCCAGCTCCTCCAGCGCCGCCTGCAGCTGAGGAGAGGAACTACAGCTTCTAATAGACTCTATGCAGCTTCTGTATTTATGTGTCTCTGTGTGTGTGTGTGCGTGTGTGTGTCTGTGTGTGTGTGTGTGTGTGTCTTGTGTGTGTGTGTGTTGTCTCTGTGTGTCTGTGTGTGTCTGCGTGTGTGTGTCTGTGTGTGTGTGTGTGTGTGTCTCTGTGTGTGCGTGTGTGTCTGTCTCTGTGTGTGTGTGTGTGTGTGCGCGCGCCGTACCCGGACGCTCTCCGGGCTGGCCTGGCTCGGGCAGCCGAACAGCTCCCTCCGCAGCAGGTTGCCGTCGTACTCCAGGAAGGTCAGGTAGAGGTTCCTGAAAAACTCCACATGTTTGTTCTTCACTCGCAGTTTCTTGGGAGAGTTCCAGTGGATCACCTGCAACACGACGACAACAGCAGCAACAGGTTGTTTCTCACACTGGAATAAAGAAACACAAGCTGCAGCTAACAATTATTTTAGTAATTGGTTATTCTATTCAGTTTTCTAACGATTAATCTGATAAAAAATTGGCAGTTTGACCAAGTTTTCATTTAACCAGTCTGCTCAGTTCTGCCTATTCTGAGCTGTTTTTGGGCCTCTGTCACTTTAAATCCAGATATGCTGCTGCTGGCAAAGCCCCCAAAAACCAACATTTCTACTCACGTTAAAATGTCTGCAAACAGATGCCAAATTAAACATCTGTACAGCTTTGAAAAGCAGAAGTGGAGCCTCCTGCACCACCAACAAGAAAGTGGCAAGTGGTTTATGGACGTGAACAACAAAACACTTTCCAGAAGCCATTGTACATAAAGCAGTAAAACCAGCTGGAGTTCCGACTGGGTTGTTAGGTAACGGGTTCAACTCTGCAGGGGTTGCTAGGTAACGGGTTCAACTCTGCAGGGGTTGCTAGGTAACCCCGCAGCGCCTGCTGATTTATGTCGATACATTATGGAGGTTTTTTTAAACAGTTCAAAGATCTTGTTGCATAACAAGTCCCTTCAAAAGGTTTAATTCTGGGTTCTTTTTGCACAGTGTCACTGAGCCCAACCAGAGGACCGGTTCAGTCCGGTTCAGTTCGGTTCAGTTCGGGTCGGTCCAGTACCTTGAGGTCGGACACCTCGGTGTAGCATTGCTCAGAGCGAGTGTGATCCGACAGCTGGACGTTCCAGAAACAGGGCAGCTGGTGCACCAGGACCGGATTCTGAATGATGAAGGCGTTGAATATGTCCTACACACACACACACACACACACACACACACACACACACACACACGGTGTCAGCCACACGCTCCTGCTGCCAGAGCAGAACCGTTCTGGGTCATCGCTGCTTTACAGAGAAAGTAACGCTCTGATAAAAACATCTAGAAGAGAAACCAGTCCTGACTGATTCCAGGTGCCGGATAGAATATTCTGATCCGGAGGTCACCTCACCTGGTCCGCCAGCGACGTACTGAGCATGCTCATCAGCTCCCGCTCCGCCGTCAGGCGCCACATCTGTTCCCAGCTGATTCTCCGGAGCCGCTCCAGGTAGAGCAGGATGACGCCTGCAGCGGCAGCAGAGGACGAGGGAAATGAAACCAGGAGCTGAAACCGTCACCAGACATACAGGAAGCCAAACCGCTGCCTACCCGTGTTGAAGCCCCGCCCCAGCGCCGGCCAGGGCTTGTGGTTCTTCCACAGGTTGCCCAGGTACCAGTCGCTCTGGTTCTCCACCAGACCGATCACCTGCTTATCTGGAAACAGAAGAAAAACTTCAGTCGACAAACTTCAGCTCTTCTGTTTCAAAAACCAGCCTGAGAAAATTTACAGGACGTTGATTTTTATCAAGTCCTGATGAAGGACTTGATAAAAGTCCTTCATCAGGACTTTTATCCTGATGAAGGATAAAAGTCATCAGGACTCCATCTCAACATCTTAATCATGTTGAGATGGAGGCTGGTCTAGTCAAATCCCCAGTAATCTGATAAACTCAACTGAACAACAGAGAAAAAATGAGCTGCTGCTGATCAATCAGGGAGAGCAGAAAGTGATCGGCTCTGAAACTGTTCACTTCCTGGATCAAACATTTTATTTTCTGCGACAGAGCAGCAGCCATTTCCAGCACAGATCAGTTAGGATGTTAAAGGTCAAAGGTCAGGAGGATCTTCTGAAACGTAAACCAGACTGACGTGAAAACTGAACATCAGATCAGCTGAATCCAGTGACCCGACTTTAACTTTGTGGTTTTGAGCAACTGGACCAACTCAGAAACATGGTGATGCTCAGATATCCCAGCTTTTCCTCTGCCTTGAACGCAGCATTATAATTATAGTTTAATTGTACATTTGAGAAACTGTTTACACTGGAAAAACACAAATTTTACAAAGTAATTTTGCTGTAGTTTGCCATGCAAATATTTTACTTACGCTTGAAATAACTTAAAAGTAACTTTTCAGTAAGATTTGCTTTTTATTTGCTTAAATCTGTTTTAAGCAAATGATTCCTTAAGACTAATGAAAAACTTCCAGTGACAGATTATCTGCCTATATCCTGCTGAGAAGTTACTTTGTACCAAGATATATGAACTAGAAATTAGACCAAATGACTTGTAAGACTTTGTGTTTTTGCAGTGTTTCTGAATGTTGATGGATGCATTTATGCATTTATAATTAATGTTTTTGACACTAATTTAGTTCCATATAACCTGTCTTTTTATGCAGATTGTAAACTTTCTGAACAGGAAGTGAGCAGGTTTTTATTCCGCTCTCACCGGTGAACTTCTTGAAGATGCCCCACAGCTCGGCGATGTCGGTGGCGAAGGTGATGTCCGTATCCAGGACGATGACCTTCGCCAGGTCGGCCGGCAAAGCTTTGGTTAGCGTCAGCTTCATCAAGCCGTAAATACCTGAGTAATGCTTGTTGGGGATCCAGGAGACTTCGGACTGAAACGACATGCAGAAGGAGATCATCTCTGCTCTGATTGGTCGGTTCGCACAAAGACGCTTTCAGCAGTTTTCTGGCAAACACTAAACATCAATCTGCAAACAGTGTCCTTTAATTAATTCTCTCAATTCAGAGTAATTGGATCTGCATAAGTGCATCATCTGCAAACATAATCGGCTTACAGTCGCCGCCGTTTTCCTCCACTTAATGGAGAGTGAGGAGCGGCTGCAGGTCGGCACGGCGACGGCACAAAGAGCCGACTGTTGGGCGCGGCGGCGGCGCGGGAGGAGAACGTGAAACACAAACACCGATTCATGCCTGATCCTCTTTATTCCACTCAGACCGCATCCATCAGCATCAAACTGAGTGTTTCCTGGTCAGCCTCTTTCTGACGGCTTTAAGTTTTTACAGCTACACTGTAAAAATACAGCATGTTACAACACACTCGGATCTAGCTGATCTGTCACTGTCACACATGGAGACAGACCATAAACTGAACCACAGGTTACTGTGATGAACAGCAGGATGAAGATGATGGCCTGGAACTCATGTTCACTTTAAACTCTGATATATTTAAAACTAGAACTGGAAGACATTTAAAATGTCCAAAATACAGAAACAAAACAATAAAAATAACAAATGAAATCAATTATAAAGTCTCTATAAACAAACTGCTGTTCATAAAAAGGCCAAAGGATCAAACTGACGGCTTCATCATCCAGTTTGGCAGAAAGAGAGAAAAAAAATCTTAATCATGTGATTTAATTGATTTATTGCAAAGTTTGAAATAAGACTAAACTATCTTAGAAGTAACTTATCAGCAAAACACAGGAGTTTATTTTAAGGGTTAAAGAAAATGTAGCAGCTGCTCTGGCAGATTATTGAACTTATAACAAGATATTTACGCATGTTACAAATGACATAATCTGCCAACATTTAGTGATTATCAAGCTCCCATTTCTTGCTGAAATGTCTCTTGTACATTAGTTTATCTTATTGCAAATGTGCTGAGACATTTGCACCAGAAACTAGACCAAAATACTTGGTGAGATTTTGTGTTTTTACAGTGTAACTTCTCTTTGTGACAAATTAAAAACATTTATTTACATTTACTGATTGCGGTCCATCGTACCCCGATCGCCATGGCAACCGGAGACCGACAGATACGGTGGTGTATCCGGTAACCGAGCCTGAATCCGGCTCCACAGGAAAGAAACGGTTCGATGCGGCGCCTCACCTTGAGCTCCTCGGCGTCGTAGAAGCTGATCTGAACAGACGGAACCATCCAGGACCGGAAGAGGGAGCCGAGGATCCGACTGGCCACCGAGTCGGTGATGAAATGGAAGTGGAGAGGATTCCTCCTGGAGCGGAATGAGAAAGGAACACAAATAACATCCATCCTTTAGTCACGAATCCATCCAGCCACACAGGAGGAGGTTCTGAACCGGTTCTGGGCCGGTCCCGGTTCGGACCGGTCCTGGTTCGGTTCTACGGACTCACCTGTGAAAGAGGACGGACTTGACCAGCGTGACCACGTCCCTGCTGGCGTTGTGACCGGCACAAACACACGCGACATGGATCAGCTGCAGAGACAGAACCTCATCAGTTAAAATGCTGTCAAAACAACGATATTATCGCTCAATTCCTGGGACGATTTATCGGAAACATTCGTCATGGCGACCGTTTTCTGTGGCGGGACAGAAACGCTTCCTGACCTCACACTTCTGGACCAGCGGCGATCGGGAGCAGTCTGTGTGGTTGCTCTTCTCCTCCGCCGTGTTGTCGCCGTCCTCCGGCACCGTGTCCGCCGACGCGCCCCACTGCTGGTTGCCGTAGTTACCGTCAGAGAGCTGGGCGGCGCCCTGCGACTGGCTGAGCTGCAGCTTGATCTGCCGGTTCTCCTCCTCCACCTCTCGGACCCGGGACTCCAGGACGGCTCGCTCCAGAACTTGTGCGGCGGGCGTGTCGGGCAAGCAGGGCACCAACAGGAGGGAGCGGCCATCTTAGGAGGAACGACACAGCAACCGGCGTTAGCTGCAGCTAAGATGTGATCAAATGTTTAAAAAACTGGATTTCTATCACCAACATGGTTTGAAATCTACTGAAAACAACTTTTTCTTAGCAGATTAGAGTGGAAGCATAAAATGCTTCTTCTTGTCTGATTGCATTTTGCAGCCGAACATCAGAACCAGAATCCGTGAGGCTGAACTTTGGGCTCCAAGCATCACGTCTCCATCAGAGCCGTTGTTGTTGTTGTTTTCTCATCTGCGACACAAACAGACTGTGAATCTGTGAGCTAAACCTTCTCCAGAATCTCACACTTCAAAATTGGCTCATCGCACTTCCTCCTCCTCTTCCTCCCCAGGAGGATGGCTTTGTGTTGCTAAGCAGGAAAAACTTTAAGCCTGGATAACCTGCAGTTTACCCTGAAGACACACAAACGACGAAAACGAGATGCAACTGGTGTTAAAAAGAACTGGACTGATGTCTTCTTCTCCTCTCTGGGTTTTTCCACCAGTCGTCTCTAACTTAACTTTCCTCATCGTTTCCCAAACCAAACAGTTTTATCTCTGGCCTCCGGCCTGCAGCGCCTTTCCTTTCGGTCTCACTGAAGCTCTAAAGGTCTAAAGATGACGAGACGAGTCGGTAGGACTGTGAACATTAAACTAGAATGATTTGATCAGGTTTTAACACTCATCCAGATTAAAAAATCGAACTTCTAAACTTGAGAGAAAGGGCCTGGTGGGTCAAACAAAACAACCAGGATTAGCGAAGCTAAAGGCGAAATGATGACAGGAACCGAAGCGATCGACTGATTCAGACCTCGGTCTTGGTTCGGTTGAAGTGAACTCTGGTTTTGGACACCAAAAGCAGGAAGTGGAGTACGGCGCAGGGCATTCTGGGTAAATACAACCAAAACAAACGGGACGTTTTAGCAAAGACAGAATAGAAACAGAAGACGGTAAGCTAGTTTTCTTTTCACTTCTTGAAGACAGAGGTTGATATTTGTCTTCTTTTTGGGTTTTCATGCAATTTCCTTCAGTGGTTCTTGGTGCAGCGCCCCCACAGGCCAGGAGGGCAACAGGTTGGTTTGACTCAGCAGAGAGAAAGAGAACCGCAGCTTGATTGACAGCACTAAGTCCCTCCCTCTGGCTTTGTTTGGAAATTGATTTTTTCACAGATTATGTCTCATACTATACTGTCAAAACAGTTTTTACTATAAAAAGCAAATATGTTAATAAAAGTTACCTACTGCAGCTTTAAAGCTCGGCCCTTTCAGGTAGTTTCCACATTACCTACCAAAGATTTTCTGGAGAAAATGTTCCTCAAATATAGATTTTAATTGATTTTACAACTGTTTTTCTGCCTTTCGGCAGAAGAAGACTCATTTTCCTCGTCATCTCTACATTTATACTGTTAAAAGCTGAGTTTAGTCAGGGAGAATAACTCAAAGATAACCAGAATCAGGACGATTCTGAACTGCATGTCTGTTAGGAGCCAGTTCTAATTCACTTTGGTTGTTTTTCTGCCAAAAGGACAGAAATGCAAATTGCTCCTGGGAGCCGACTGCAGCGCTTCAGAAATGGAAATGTGTGCAGCATCTGCCAACGTTGCATCCTCTCCTGTTTGTCCAGTCCGCTTATCGCCGCTCAGTGAATCACATGTTTCGCTCTGCGTGATGCCGTGTTTCCTCTCGCATATGGAATATAATCATAATAACCGACGGCAGCTTTCAGAACGGGGTGTTAATCAGGGCGTTCCAGGTAATAGGCACATCCCGTAAAAACAGCATCAACCGACAGGCAACATGTAAAACTCCTGATTCCTGGTGAGACTTAACTCTGGCAGCGGCTCATTGCGTCACACACACACACACACACACACACACACACACACACACACACACACACACACACACACACACACACACACACACACAGCCTGCTTCCGAAGATCCAGTTTTTATGCTGAAAACATTTTTACAAGATTGATTGTCAAATTTTAAGTAAAAATGATTCTGAATTTATGGCAGTTGGATGGATGATGGTGGATGGATGGATGATGTGGATGGATGGATGGATGGATGGTGGATGATGGTTGGATGAATGGTTGGATGATGGATGGATGGTTGGATGGATGGATGATGGATCCAGCTTCCTGTTAAAGGGAAGCTCTTCCTCTCCACTGTCGCCTCATGCATGATCAATACGACTGATTGCTGTAAAGTCAAAGCCTTGATAACGAATATTATTCAGTATTAAAATCAATGTTATTGACTTGGACTGAACTGATCGTTTCCCTTCATCATCATCATCCTCCATCTCTTCTCCACAACTTGCCCGTTTTTCTCTCCCTCCCTCCTGATCCTGAGGCATGATGGGAATGTTCACTCCCCCGTCTGAGGGAGGAAGAACGCCGCATTCAGTTTGCTCCCCACAGGGACGGAAGCTGCTGCTCCACTTTTCATTTTCATCATATTTTACTGGTTTATTTTCCCGCTAGACGTAAAGAAAATGCAGAATGCATCTTTAATTCTGGCTCTGAACACACAGATTCCCCTTTGGCATTATGGGTAATCTGTGTGATCTGCAACTGCTGCGTTTACTGTCTGTGGGACTTTGGAGCTTCCAGTCAACATGCTGCCCGCTGTGGACAGAACTGCGGCTCTGCTGGGCGGCCATATTGGTTCTGCTGGGCGTCAGGACGAGAAATGAGTTGAAGAATCAAACTTTGTGGTGAGATTAAAGAAAACTGAGCTGGGCTGGATTAAAATCTGGGCCGGTTCCAGAAGGGCAGAAGTGTAGAAACATGCGGCTCAGGGGCCGTTCTGTAAAACAAATGAGGAGGGGGCGTTCCCTTCGAATGAACTTTTCAGAAAAAAGCAGGAATGAACCAAAAACACACAAATGTGGACTAATATGATCAAAATGAACAAATTAAGATTTTTTATTAATCTGGCAAAACCTTGCATGTACTAAATCTTCACTGAACGCCATCATGTTCAGTGAAACAGTTTTTGCAAAAACAAAAGTATTAAGAAGTTTGTCTCAGTTCCAGTCCGACCCAAACCCGACCCGGCAGAACCACTTCCCGCTCCTACTCACTCTCCAGGTTTCCTGCCAGCAGGTAGAGCCAGGTGAGCAGGACGACGGCGGTCAGAGACGCCACCAGCAGCTTGAGGCGTCCGCGGCACAGCAGGTGCATGATGGGACGGCGGCGGTCGGGTCGGGTCGGGTCGGGACGGGTCGGGGGGTTCAGGTGGGGTTCAGTCCGTCTTCAGCTCCCTGCAGCATCCTTTCATCTGAGGAGACACAACGGGTCAGAACCAGAATCAACAACCAAAACTTGAGGAACATTTTCAACAACTGAATGAAGCTTCAACTGAACTGAGTTCATAAAACTAAAATCTGCTGAAATTATTCATATTTATCCTTTTTATTAAACTTTCAAACTGAAATGCTATTTTTTGCCGCTCAAGCAATTAAGCTAAGCTAACCTGCAAAATGGCGGCAGCAAAAGACGGGAGGAAACTCCAGTCAGCTGATTGTTCAACAATAATCCCATAAAATAATTTACGTTTCTGGTGATCACCCCAATCCAGGTCAACATAATCACGAAACTAAAAATACTCACAAATGAACTAAAGTGTGAAAAAACAACTAAACTACAGTAAGAAACACGAAACAATATTTTACTAAAACAAACACTGTAAAAACTCATTTAAACCAACTGAGTTAGATAAAATAAAATGTCTGGTTCATCAGATACGGTTTCATCCCAGTTCAAAATAATCCCTGGGATTAAATAATTCTTTTACACGCTTGAACCAAATAAGAAGATTTACCAACAAACTTCAGAGTTTAAACAAAAGTTAGGAAGGAAATTTGAGATTCAGGATCAGAGAAAGTAAGAGGAAGCAGTCAGAGAGGAAACCGTTAGAGAAACAATTGTCAGCTAATTCAGTGATTGATTAATCATTAACTGGAGTTTAGAGACCCAAAAAAGACCATTTAGTGAAAAAACACTGCTTATCTAATCAGAGCAGTAATTAAATAAACATTTTACATTTAAAATTAAAATCCCTTTTTTCTGTAAATCTATTAACATTTTCAAGTTTTATCCTCAAATGGTTAAAATTCTGTAAAAATCTCAAATTAAGAACCTTTTACTATCCAATCAATAATCAATAATCAATAACCAGCAGAAAGTTTTCCACATGTTGACGTTGGCAGAATTTCAGGGTTTTAGGCAATAAAATCTTCTTCATTAAAAAAGTTATTAAATTGTTTGTTTATTTGCATGCATCAGTTAGAGAGGATGGGGTCAGAGGAGACACGGAGGTCAAGGGTCATACTGGCCACCAGCGGCGGTGCAGAGCAGGTCACTGAGCGTCACATGACCTGCTGAGCGTCAGATCGAGCGTCGAGCTGCAGGTAAATCCTCGCCCTGCCGCCTCGCTGCAGCCAGGGGGCGGGATTATTAATCCCTCTGTAATTACCCAGAACCCCCTGGGGCAGCAGACACGCACCGGCAGGAAACCACAACGTGGGATTTCACTGAACCGCTGAGGTTGTCTGGAGGATTCTTGGATCGGTACTGATCCGGTTCTGAGACAGAACCACAGATTACAGATTATGGTGGATTAAGCTGGTAAAACCTCCTGAGTTTAGGACACATTTTATACAAACATGTTGGGATGAGAGTTTTAAAGTAGTGAAGAAACAGAAAATAACAAAAACTGTTTTTGTTCTATGATTTGTAATTTTGTGTTTTTATTACGTAAGATGTTGCTAAACAAATAAAATTTGACTGATTGATTGAAATGCAGAAAATTATTGAAAAGTTACAAAAATAAGATCTTAAATAAAAAGCCAGGGAATGTCAGGCAGATTATTTCAGATCACAAATCAGATTGTTGGAGGTTAAAGGAAAAATAACATATTAAAATGTTTTTAATTCTGCATAAAGCATCGATCCAGGAGTCGGTTCCCTGCTGGCCGGAGCCCAGAGCGGCGCTAAGGAAGTCTGCAGACGTTAGCCTCTGAGCTAACGCCCAGCGCATGGTAGAGCGTTTGATGGTCAAACGAGAAATAGTTTAATCTGTTCTGGTTCTTAACAACATGCTGCTAATTTTGCTTATCTACGTAATTTCTGCAAAGTTTCTGCAAATTTGGGCCTATTAACGTTTCATACATGTCATCATAACTGTTCATCTTGTGTTCCTAAACCTTCAATGAAAAGCTGATAACTGGAGAACAAAGAGGAACACAAGTTCCTTCAGAGTGACGCAGCATTAAACGCAGCACAAATATCTGCTTGTCTTGTGGCTCAAAGCGAGAGCAGAAAGCCCTCCAACGCTCATTTAAACTTCCCAAGTATGATTTATGAGTTAATTAGAGAGGCTGATGTATGCGCTGGATGCCGTCAGGAGCCATGAAAGCTGCTGAGACGGCCAAGAAAAGAAGACGAATGGAGAGCAAAGATTAGGAGAAAGAGGTGAAGAGGTGATGGGAATTACTGGAAGGATAAAAGGACAAAAGAGTGGAGAAAAAAGGGATAAAGGGAGCGGAGAGATAAATGCAGCGAACAGGAGAGGGAAAGGAGGAGAGGCGATAAAAGGAAAAGCAAAGATTAAGAGGAGCGAAGGCAGAAAGATTAGACGACAGACAGAAAACAAAGAGGGAGCGATAAACCGGAGAGATAATAAACAGGAAGATTCTGTTCAGCAGATTAAATAAGCAGAGACGGTGGAGGTGATAAACCGGGTCGGGACAGAACCCGGACAACCCGCCTCTAATTACGACAATAAAACCCAAACGACTGGCTGACAGAACCTGAGCAGAGCGGAGGACGGCACCGCGGGGCGCCGAGTTAAAACACAGCAGCAGAGGCCGGGTTCTGCTCACTGATCCTGGACCGGACCGACTCCAGAACACAGAGCGAGTCGGGTCAGACTCAGGAACCACTGAAACACAGAGGGAGAAAATGACGTGGGTTCGTTTTCTCTGGAGTTTAAATCCAAAGGAAGAAGGTCCAGGTGGGCAGGGAGGCAGAAGTTCTGCCGGACCGGACCAGACCGGACCGGACCGGACCGGACCGGACCGGGCCTTTTATCCATCTCATCTCCAAAGGTCTGACAACCAGACAGTCACCAATATTTATATTTAAGCATTTTTCAAAAATAAATAAAAATAAATGGGTGATTTGGATCCACCATCCAGAATCCCCACAGCATGATGCTGCCATCGCCCTGCCACAAGGTCTGGTCTGACCAGAGCAGCAGGTCATTTCTTCAACCACCTTCCATAAAAGACAGACATTGGAGCAATGGAGTGAAACGGCCTAGCCAAAGTCCAACTCAGAGTGTGTGGGGAGACAGTGAAGAGGATGGACTCACACACTTCCTCTTCCAGCCCGGGAAGAGGAAGTGCTGCTGCGGCTCCGTTCCGAGCTGCAGCAGCAGACGAACAGAATGGTAATGAAATTACGGGCCGGTGCCGCCGCGGCCGTTCCCGCGGCCGCCGCTCTCTGAGCACGGAGCTAATCACAGAGAGGACGGCTCTGATTAGCAGAACAATCAGCAGACGCTTCTTCCATTAGAGCAGATAAGAGAGCAGAGCAGTAATCAACTCCCCTCAGGCTCTGCGTTGACCTCCCTGACCTCTGAGGAGGAGCTCCGCCTCCTGACTGCCATCAGATTCTGATCCGTTTCCACACAACCTGGTTCAACTCCCTGAGAACGTCCCTCCTGTGTTCTGGTCATGGCGTCCTGTGCCAGCAGGAGGCGCTGCCATGAGGTCTTTCTCTCTCTGACCCATAATCATCTGACCTGAACGAGACGTCAGGCTGAATTTCACAGGCAGCTGGAGTTAAAAGTGTCGATCCTGCAGGCCGCTAACGAAGCTGGACAAGCAGAGAAGAGCCGGAGCGGTTCAGAGGTCACGCCGGGGGTCGGGTCAAGACTTTCAGAGAAAGAATCTCTGAATAGCAGCTTTACAGACGAATCGGTTGGGATCCGACCCAAACGTCCCTCCGTTCCCTCACCAACACCTGCTTCCTCTCAGGTTCTATTTCCAGCTTCAACACTTTGCAAACTTTTATTTCCAGTTTTTAAAACTACTTTTAAAGTTTACTGTGAATTTACAGCAGAAATTTCTGCAGCAAAATAAGTTTGGAATAAAACATTAAAACTCGGTTTGTTCAGTGGAAACTGAGGCTGAAGTTTCTGAAGTTTCTCACTTAAAGACAATAACTGATCTTTATAGATATTACAGATATTTATATGTTGGTAAAAGTAAACATCAGTTGCTAATGGCAACATTTCACCCATCTGTGGTAAAACGTTCAGTCTTGTGGTTCTAAAAGGAGATTATCTTTAAAATCAGATTATTATTAATGTGATGATAACAATACTGACTCTGAGCTCCTCAATAAAACCATAAAAGTACCAGAGGAAACATCAGGGTTTGTTTACTGCAACTCCAAATGTCTGTTAAATTGTTTCTTCATGCCAGTTTTTAAATAAAACGTAAAAACAAATACTATTATTAATGTGTTTAGAAGGAACCAAACTTTTCCAGCCTAGATCTTTCTGGGGTATGAATACTTGTGGACTGACGTGAATCTGAAACTTTCTGCTTCCTCTGCCTCAGAGGACTTTAACATTTTTATTGTTTTAAATTAGTATATTAATGTTTCTTTATTCTTTTTAAAGTAACTACAGCTTTAACAAAAAACTCCAGTTTCTAAAATGTTTGGTCATTTTAAAAATGACCAACAATTTAAACAATTTTTAAAACGTATATTAACATCAATATGAACGTTATTATATTGACATTTCCAGAATTTTGATCCAGAATTTAATCTTTGCTTCCCGTCTTTTGTCCACGCAGCAGATTCTGCTGGACGCCTCCATGTTTTCATCCTTCACAGGGAAAACAGGACGAAGAATAAAAATCATCAGAAACGGAGCTGAAAGCTTGAAGCTCAGCTGAGGAACCGGTCCTGTGAGGAACCGGTCCTGTGTGAGGAACCGGTCCTGTGTGAGGAACCGGTCCTGTGTGAGGAACCGGTCCTGTGAGGAACCGGTCCTGTGAGGAACCGGTCCTGTGTGAGGACAGAACAGTTCTTATGGGCCCGTCCGGGCTCTGTTGGTGCTAGAATCCAGTTTAAGATACTTAAACGATGCAGCAGGTTCCTGCAGAACAGAATCTCTTACGTCTCAAGCTGGAGGATCTGATTGTTTTCTGATTTCCACTGCAGTCGGTTTCTGAACCCTAAAGTCAACTTTTCAAAACAACAGTTTAGAAATGAGTAGTGTTAGTCAGAGTGGAGCTTTCATCATAATCTCTAAAATAAAAAGCAAAAATAATCAGAATATGACAGGAAACCTGCAGGGCGTGGGAACGGGTCTGCCACTGGGAGACGCATATTTACTGACAGATCAGTAAATATGAGCAGAAATGTCATAAACAATTATGCCATCAGTAAAGCGTTACTCTAATCTGGCCCCTTGTTTCAGTAACACGTCACTATTTACTATTTCTTCTTGAGCAACTCTCGACATCAGTGCAACAGTTTGATCTACACAATAAATAAAAATGATGCTTCTCACGTCCAACAGACCTTTAGCTCCTCACTGATCACTCGGTCTCATTTTCCAGGCTCATTCAGTCGCTTACCAAACATGAAAAACACTGAGGCAAAAAGACTAAATGTGTTTTTGTGCAGCAGCATCAGACTGTGAACCAACTAAAGATTAAAAAGTTTGTTTTTGCCATACAGAATGAGAATTTAAACAACGTCACAATTTTCAGATGTATATATTATTATACATCTCAACTGTATTTACTGTGTGACCCGATTCTGATAGCGAACATTTTCACTCATTTATTTTCAAACCTCCTCAAGCGCTTTTCTTTTCATCTTTCTTAACCATCACCCTTATAGTAATAATGGTAATGAAAAGAATATTGAAACATTGAAATAAATCAACCTGGCATCAGTCCTCACCGGTTCTCCTTTCTGCTTCTATTATAATTAATATTTTTATATCTTCACATCCTGAAACTCCACCTGGCTCTTCTGACCTGCTATTCTCATCATAAAACCATTTATTTTAAAATTAAAACCAGTTAATACATATTTCACCAGAGCTTCTTCACCTTTCAACATCATTCCAGCACTGCCATCAATATAATATAATATAAAATAATATAATATAATATAATATAAAAAGGCTCGATGGCCGATCCGATCCAAGCACAGAAACAGCTCAGTGGAGAAACTCCATGCTGGACAGGAAGGAACAGCATCTGACCCGGAAGATCCGGGTCGGGTTTTACTCAGAGCTTGTCCACATGTCGCCGGTCTTTGTGAAAACAAATCATCACTGAAATATTGATTTAAAAAACATTGTAAATGGATCAGTTTCTGATCAGTTTTCATCCACAGCAAACAAATGTGTTGCTTTGGACATGCCAGACCTACAGGGGGCAGTGCAGTGCAAAGCTAAAGCCCACGTCAGCCAATCAGACTGCTTCATAACAACTACCACTTCCTGTTAGGAAAAGCTGCAGCTTTCAATTTAACTTTCCAAAAATCAAATCCAAATGTGAGAACTTGAATTTACTAAAGGTGTTTTAATTCAGTTGGTGTTGGAGATAAAAAGTCTTTGAAAAACTTCTATTTAATAATAAAATATTTTTAAGTTTCATTCTGAGCTGCAGAGTTTCTAACTTGCTGCTTTGTTGCAAAAATTCTAATTTTATATTTACCACATGACTTAAGTTTGACTTACAAAGAAAAACTAGATTATACTTTTTCATTTTACGCTAAGAAGATTTATGATCCGTTTTATGTAAAAATACAAAAACAAATCTTCCTTAGAATAATTTTGAAAATGCAGAAAAACATTTTTCTGTTTGCAGTTTGATTTTGTTAATTTTTGACCAAATGAAATGCAAGTTTATTCACAAAAATCTACAAAACGTTTCTGCTCTGAATTCAAGTGTTAAATAAAACAGATTTGATTCTTTTAGGTGACGCTAGCTGAACACAAATAATAAAATGTAACTCAACTGGGTTTCATTGTGATGAACAAACCTAAATTATTCACATTCTGAGGTGATTTTTTCTTCTGATGCCTGTGGATTAGGTTGGATGGAGAAACTGCCTGAACTGAACTGAGTTCGTCCAGTGAATCATTTTCCAGCATGTGAGGACAAGTCGGCTGATCCTCACTTCCTGACTTCCAGTTCAGCCAAAGAAGCTAAAAAAAAACCTCCAAAAGCCACAAATCCACCGACCGCCTGCAGAGGAACGAGAGCGAAGCGGCGACACGTTTCGCTTCTGACTCACGAAATCCACAGAAACGAGGGATTCATGACCTCCGTTCATCTTCTGAATGTTTCAGGGCAGAAGAGCAGAAACTGGGAGCTGCAGGAAAACCGTCGGAGGCGTTTGGACCTGCTGGTTGCATGGAAACGGATCGAAGCTCAAACAGGTGGGTCGGCTCTGCGGCGCTCAGGAAACCTGCTCAGGTTCGCTCATTTCTGCAGCTCGGTCAGTGAAAACAGGAAGAAACCAGAGTGAACTGCTTTAGAGGACAGAAATGGCAGCTGTGACCTTTGCCCCCACCTTACCACCTGGATATTTCCCGTCCTGCGATCCAAACAGAAATGAGTCCAAGAGAGTTGAGCTCTTCCTCCTCAGGATCGTCCTGAGCCCGGCTCGTCCAGGTTCTGCAGACCTTCCTCCTCCTCCTCCTCCTTGCACAAACAGGCCATAAATCTCCTTCACCTCCCAGGAAACTGCTCAGATTTCAGCCCCACTCCCTTTTTTTCCCACTTTATGGAGAAAAGAACGGATCGTTCCTGGCGGGGAGGGGGAGGGGAGCGGAGCGGTGTCACCTTACATTGTCAGGAACAACAGAAGGGCATTGTGGGGATTTTCTTCCTGCACCGTGGAATGCACCGGTCCCCTCTGAGGCCTCGTTCGCTTCTTCTCAGCATCATAAACTGTTAAATAGTTTATGTTTCCTCCAGGAAACGTGGCTTTCTGTGGATGGAGTGCTTCTCCGCTTTACATTTGCCTGAGGAACAGTCTGATCGTCCCTCTGTTCAGCGCAGGAAGGCCGTTTATCCAGGCAGATTAAAGGATTCCTCTCCTCGTCTCGGTAGAAAGACACCCTATCATTTATAAATACTGCTTTATGCAACAGGTGGCGTCTGTGAACGCTCCTTAAAGGAGGTCAAATCCACCGATTCTGAGCAAAAACTTTGTTCCAAACCAAATCGGACCATTTATTAACACTAATCTCACCGTTTCCATTGTGTTTCATGTTAAAGTAATAAACCAAGACATGTTAGATAAAACCTTTGATGTTTACTGTGTGGTGTCTTTTATAAATTAGTATTTTTCTGTTTTTAATCAGTTGGGTTTATTTGTGTTGTATGTTTCAGCAATAAGGGAGTTCAAAGTCAAAAATCAACTGAGACATTAAATTCTTCCGTCATTAGAGATCAAAATGTTTCATTTATTATGAATCCAAAGAAACTCCGACCAGTTGGGTTTCACTCTGAAGTTTTCTGGTTCTGATGTAGAGCAGAACCAGAAGAAATGATCTAACATGAATCTGAAGTATCAACCCGATATCGATATTATGGATATTCTGATGGATATTCTGGATCGATCCGTCCAGCTCTTCTCCTCACAGTCAACATTCATGGATCAGAGCTGAGCGGCGCTCCAGTCAGGATTTCCTGCTCTGGAAGCTTAAGACCGGCTGCAGGTTTCATGCAGAACCTGCGCAGGAACCCGCAGAACCCGGTGGCCATGTTGGTTCAGTCTGGAGGTTCTGCACCATAAACACACCGTGCGGCAGCGCCGGCGCCACCATTACAGAACACGCACCGACGTCGGGTCCAGGTGGCGAGTGGAAACAAATCCTCTTTTCCAACCAGCAGAGGTCGGCAGGTCAACAACACCTTCCTCTGTTTACTCAGAGGAACACTGACCCGGCACGCCCCTC
The DNA here is from genome assembly GCA_922788865.1 of Poeciliopsis turneri. Taxonomy (NCBI): domain Eukaryota; kingdom Metazoa; phylum Chordata; class Actinopteri; order Cyprinodontiformes; family Poeciliidae; genus Poeciliopsis; species Poeciliopsis turneri. The sequence goes on along the minus strand of CAKLNU010000358.1, from coordinate 72,995 downwards.
CCCCGCCTGCTGCTGGGAGCCGGATCAGGAAACGGACCTCAGACGACCCGACAGTCCAGCGCAGACACTTCTCTGCTCGTTATGGAGTCAAAGGTCAGCTCCCACAGAGACGTTGGGGGGGTTCCTGGCCAGCCTGCAGCCTGCGCTGAGATTTACTGGACCTGCGGCTGTTTGCTTCTTCCGCTGAACTATAAAACCGTCGGATCTCATTCATAAACCCACTGATGATCATTTCCTGCAACGTCTGGAGCTGAAAGAGTTTAACTTTGAGATGGGAACATTTACCGGCAGCGTCCGAACACAAACCAGGACACACACACACACACACACACACACACACCCACACACACACACACACACACAGACACACACACACACACACACACACACATACACACACACACACACAAACCGGGTCTGGATGCTAAAGATGATTTTTTTCTGCCTGGTCATTCTGTATTTACTACAATCAAGTAACTATGTTAACTTCAGGTTTTATTAAAATGCTATTTATATCAAATATGTCTTAAAAGAAATTTCATTTTTGTAATTCAGTGACTTGAAATTGGGCCACTGTCTCTTTAAAAGCTCCTGCTCTTTCTGAAGCGCCGCCTCTATGTTGTCATCCCAACATGGCTCCTCTATTAACCCTTTACCAACATTTTCACCAGCGTTGCTCTGAGCAGCAGCTCCTATAATGAACTCAGGTGGTTGCTAATTGCTGCTGGCTAGTCTGAAGGAGCTGGGTGGGGGAGGAGCTGCTCTGTGAGGCAGAAACTCGTTAACTGCAGCTCAGAGGAGGAGCTATGTCCGACCATGGTAATGGTTGCCATGGAGACCTATGGTTCTATGATGCACATCAACAGAACATTGACCAACATGTTTGATTTACAAAATGTAAAGCCTGTTTTTGGTTTTCACACATTTTGACTATATGATGCGTTTATGACGGTTTTCATAGTTTCAGTGTGATGCAGTTACGCAGTGAAACTGAGTTTGAGCCGTTTTACAGAAAGACACAAACATGTCCGTTACAGATTTGCATAACTGATCTTATGCTGCAGCATAAGATGGCTCTCCAAAAATACACTCCACACTTTTCAGATTTTTATTCTGCTGACTTTCAATGATGCTCTAACTTATGTTTCACATAAAACCCTTTGAAGTTTGTGTTTTTGCCGTGAAAAAAAAGGTGGACATTTAGCGCGGTGATTCAGAGGAGAAGCGTAAGGAAAAGTGAGCTGCAGCTGCAGAAGTGGGAGGACGAAGATCAGCCGAGTTATTCTGAATCCACAGAGCAGATCGCTGCTCTTCATCTCTCACTGTGAACACGCGCCGCCCACACACACGGACAGCAGAAATAATTTGACAACACAGCGCTCTGAGCCACACACAGCAGCTCTTCTGTGTGCTGCTGCGCTCCGGCTGCCCACACACTCCACTTCCTTCCACAGCGAATCCGTTTCAGGAGCTGAGAGGGTCAAAGGTCGCATCGGGAATCTATTATCAGCCGCTGCGCGTTTAGCTGCTGGATCCATAACGTCCTGGAGACGAGGCCGCCTTCGTTTCAGATCAATACGGCGACTAAACTGGAAAGTTCTGACTTTTAAAACTTTCTGGCACGAAACTTGAAATTCCCCCCGGAACGCCGCGTTCCCGGTGAGATCGAGGATCCGGATTGGACCGTTTCTGGGTAATTAGCTTAAGAAACGCCCACATGATCGAATGAGTATTGGAAAAGGAAAACAGAGGATTTAAATGAGCTCTTCAAAGTGGGAGCAACATGAAACAAGAAGCCAGGAGCAACAAACACGTCCAGCACCACCCACAGCCACTTGGTCCATCCAACAAGTTCCTTTGGGTTCTTTCAAACTCCTCTGAACTTTATTCCCGGCAGCCGGAGCAGCTAAGCTAACATGAAGGCGGCGCTCCAATCTGGAGCAGAAAACCTGGGAAAAACAGCTGAGAAACATTTTTATCTGCAGGATTATTTTTATCTTGGCCGTGTTTGACCAAACGTGTCATTGCAGAATTTAATGACACTCATGATGTTTTCTGTCAGAACCGCCTGCTCTCTTCCTGCCATGGTTTCAACAAAATGTCTGAAAAGTTCAACCCAAAAGCTTCAGATGAGCTCAATGAAAGAGCTGTAAAAATGTTGTTTTTTTAAAAACAAAATAAATAAAAGTTTTGAGTTTTAATGCGTGTAATTAGTGTAGAAGAATTCAGAAGATTAAAAGAGCAACATGTGAGGATTACTGCCATCTAGTGGCCGTTTTCTGTCAGCGCAGAATCAAACTGATGCTAATCTGTAGCTGTGATAGAAACTGCAGTAAATGTCGGCCTGTTCCGGGTCAGGATGGGAATATTTTCATGTGGAATGACTCCAAAATGTTCAGAGTTTTTATCAGAACATATCTAAATAGTCAAAAGTAAAGTAGTTTAAGAGCTGAACTACTGATGCTAATGCTAGTTGACCTGCAATTGGCTGACATTTCCAAAGCAGCCAATCCAGGAGCACCATTTATTTTCCTTATTGAGTGATTGATTACTAAAATAATTATTAGTTGTTTATCTGATTTGACTGATTATTTATTTTGGCATAAAAATGGATCCATTTGCTCCATAAACACTGGTGGAGTAACAAACATCAAGTCTGAAATGTACCTCAGTATCCCCCCAGAATAAACCTTGTTTTGTATGAAATATCTAAACTTTGTGTTTAAGCCAAAGCAGGAGGAAACTGAAGCACCATCGGCTCCGTCTCCTCCTGCCCACAGCTTCCACAGAGGATCCAAACTTTTCAGAATTTGGACGGATCCAGAGCAGATGTTTGGTTTGTCTGTTGAACGGGAACGTCGTCAGTCCACCGAAATGTCTCAGACTGAACCGGGTCGGAGAGCAGCACCATCGGGCCGAACCCCGCTTCCCTGCGTCCGGTCAATGAGCTCCATTGATTGTGGCCCGGTGCCATCGTGACGGTACCGGCCCAGCGGCTGCAGCGCCATGATCCGTCTGGACAGAATCGAAGGTTTTAACCGCTGCTGTCAGAATCCTGATTGGTTGAGAGACAAAAACGGGTCCAGCGATACAACAAGACGGCAGAACAGTCTGAGGTCCGACCCAGTTCAACCAGAACAAACTGGATCAAAGTAAGTACACCCCGGTCCACTCAACAGCTGCAGCCAGCAGGCTTTCTTAGCATTTTCCTTCTCTTTCTTGATGCTGAACGTTTTCACGAGTTCTGCATGTATTTAGTTTATTTTCAGTTACAATCTGCTGCCTCCAGGCATTTTAATCCAACTCCACCGAAACATGAAAGTCAAGCAGACGGGCTTGGCCTGAGTCCGAGGTGGGAATGTGTTTGGGTTGCAGGGAAGCCTCGGCCCGGCGGAAGAAACGCCAACATGTCAGTCAGGATGTGGATCCTGCTTGTGGAGCGATGTCTCTTTAAAAGGACGAGTCGGTTCTGATTAAAAGCCAATCAAGATGACAGAAGGAAACCGACCGGCAGACGGGAGGAAAGCTCTTAAAATGAACGACGTTCCTGCTTGTTGAGCAGGAGGCAGTCTGAGGGGTTTTAAATGTTCACACAACGGCTGAAGGTGTGTGGATGGCCTAGTTAAAGTCCACACCTCACCCTGAATGAAATGCTGTGAATGTGGATCAGACGAGAAGGTTAAGTTTCCTGATCAATGATTGTAAAAACCTTTACAGATAATATCCATTTATATTTATTAATTGCTTTAAATAATCAAACTGTGATATTTTCCACAGAAAATCAGATTTAAAAAATCAGATTCTAACAAAAATAAACTTCTAATCTTTTTTAAAAAATGATCTGAAATATTCGTTTTTTTAGGAAATTATTTGTAAGATTTTTTAAAACTAATGTTATTTTATATTTATCTTTTCTTTGTTTACTTTCAATTTACTTTTTAATTTTTATTTCAACATTTCTCATCTAAATTCCTTCTAATATTTATTTTATTTCCTTTGAATGTCATTTTGAATTGTATTTAATTACATTTTAAAATTTTAATGACACTTTTATCTCATTTCGGTTTCATTCCCAGTTAGTTTTACATATTTTAATCATTTTTAGCAATTATTTAATAACAGATAAACAATAAAGACATAATTAAATCTTTACGTTTTGCATCTTCTCCGCAGAGGTTTGCAGACATAAAGCAGTAAATATCAGAGTCTGTCGCTGGTTTATTGTTTTTAATCTGCTGTATTTGTGAAAAACATGAATGACTGTAGAATCTGCCTCATGTTTAAACATAAATCCCAGCTTCTATCGGCGCCTGACAGCGGCGCCGTCCTCAGCTGATCTGAGGTCATCCGGGGTCAGCCGAGGTCGCCGCTGTCAGGCGGCCATGATGCCGCCGAGCCGATCAATGAGCCGACGTTCACACGCCCAAACATTTCATCAATAATGCAGCACAAATAACTCGCTTTGTCCCTTATGCACTTGTTTATTCTCAATTAATCTTTTTCTGAGGTAAAAACTTTGCTTTAATGAATCAGGAAGATAATTAAATAGATTTTAGTTCACATTGACTTCAGACCCTTCAGTTCTCGTTTCTGTCATTTTTCTAAATGTTTTTTTAATTTTGTATTTTGAATCCATTTAAATAATACAAAAATAGTATAAAATGTGTTTTTTGTGATTGGAAAACTAATTATCTATAAAATGTTCAACATTCAAACAGTTTTTCTGGTTAAAATGTAAAAAATCTCATTTTTCTCCATAGTGCAGAATTATTCATGACAGATGTGAGACGCCTGGATTTATGTGTTAATTATGTAGCAGTTTGGTTCCCAGTGAGGATCTGCAGACATTACTGGTTCAATATTGGGCCTCAGTGGTTCTGAATGTTTCTCCTGTAGTTTTTACCCTTAAAATGCTGCATTCATTCCAGTTCAATCAAGATGATTATCTGCATCTCTGTTCTGTTGATTTTGCTTTTGATCTCTATGGAAACGAAGGTTTCGACTGAATGTTGACCGTTACGGACAGAGAGGGAGGATTAAATGTGTCTCTGAGTATCAGAGGTTTTAGATGACATGAGATTTTACTGAAGCAGAACAAACTGGTGCTTTGACTGGTCCGTCTGTCCTGGAAACAGACAGGTGGATCATTCAGTTCAATTGGGAGAGGAGAATGATTCAGTTGGGATGGACGGACAGGCGGACGAGTCGATTCATTCGGGACAGATGGACGGACTGCCGGGTTTTGCTTTCCAGCCAGGTTTCGATCAGCTAACCACCCAGAGGGTAAGCTAACTGTAAGCTAACTGAATTAGCCACGCTGTGCCGTATTTCTGTCCTATAGAGTCACAAACATTCACTGCTCTGAACCATCTTCCCTCATTCCAGCAGCACTTATGCAACAGCAGGCGGTGAAATCCGTCCTGCTCCTCTCTGCTGATGCGCAGGAATTCGCCGCCGCTCATGTGGGTCACAAAGTGCTGAGAGGCGTCGGTTTCTGGGAGCTCCGGGATTTCGTTTAGAGACGGGAGCGATTCCTCACCTCAGCTGTCAGCTGGCAGAGGACAACAGAGAGGCGGAAAGAGCAGAGAGAAGGAAGACAGCAAGAACAAGGACTGGAGGTAAATGATTAAGTATAGCTGTGACTTAATTTCCCCAGCAGAGCTCCATTTCTTTCCAGTCGCCAGCAGGAGATTCATCTCGCTGACAGGGAGGAAGGAGGCGCGTGTTGTTGTTTGTGAGGTCGGAGCGAGCCGAAGAGCAGCAGCAGACATCCATTAATGAGAGCTTCTCACTGTACCAATCACATGTTGTCTCTTTCGATCTCCATCCGTCACTTTTTCCCTTCTTCAATCTTCGCCCCTCATTTCTCCGCCAGTCATAACAAATGTACTGGATGGCTTTTCTGGAGCGCCTCATCATTTACTCTCTATGAAGAAGAGGACAGCGAGGGAGGATGGAGAGGAGGACAGCGAGGGAGGATGGAGAAGAGGACAGCGAGGGAGGATGGAGAGGAGGACAGGAAGGGAGGATGGAGAAGAGGACAGGAAGGGAGGATGGAGAAGAGGACAGCGAGGGAGGATGGAGAAGAGGACAGCGAGGGAGGATGGAGAAGAGGACAGGAAGGGAGGATGGAGAAGAGGACAGCGAGGGAGGATGGAGAAGAGGACAGCGAAGGGAGGATGGAGAAGAGGACAGCGAGGGAGGATAGAGAGGAGGACAGCGAGGGAGGATGGAGAAGGTCCAGCTCAATGTGCTGCTGGCGAAACAGAGATTCATCCGGGTTTCCTGGGTTCGGATCCATATCCAGCGTCGGCTCTGGAGAAACTGCAGATACTCGCTTCATCTCCAGGCCTCCACCAATCAGATATCAATATCTATATCGGCCCCAATATCGAAAAACATTCTAGATGGGGTATTTCTGACAATGTGCTCAATCCGGTAGGGCAGATCTACTCATTGTATTTCTATGCTTTGTGCTCTGAGTGACATCATGTTTTATCGTTTATTTCATCCTACATTTATAATTCCCAGCTGCATTTTCTGAACCATGTGACAGTTTATTATTACATGTAGATAACTCAATTCTTTGAGTTTATTATTTTACATTTGCTGTTCAATGGAGTTGTGTTAATTTACTGAAGAAGCTGTTAGTTTATGTCAGTGATGAAGTACCTTTATGTCTGTGTATTAAAATAGAAATGTTTCAAGTCAACAGATCTCAGTTTCCCTGAATCTGATGGACCTCAGCTGTCTGTGCCGACACTCTGTACTGGGAAAAGCTTCTTAACCAGTTGGGCCTCATCTCCCAACTGGCTCTGCAGTGGGAGGATGCTGGACTTTTCTAACTGGTTGAATATTTGTAGCATTTTGTCACTCATCCCAATCCTGTCTGGGCTGAATCTGCTGTCTTACAGAGATTACATCCCAATACATTAATAAAATCTGCTGACATGAGCGGAAATATTCAATTAAAAAAGCGCCGACTTCTGCTTTCACCGTCTCCATGGAGACGGAGAGCGAGAGTAAATCCGGAGACGTTCGTTGGTAAAGTGTGGATCTTTCTCAGTGTTTAGGTCCTGACATTAACAAGCAGATGAATAATAAAGCTTTACCCCAAACTGTCCACTGATTATTGGTCTGAATGAAAGAATGAAACCGAGGCGCCCGGATTATTAAAATCCAGATTAATAAAAGTGATTTTAACTCAGTTTTACAGTGTAACCACAGTGAAACAATCAGACATCCTGGCGCTTGACCAGACCCTGCAGCATTTGTTCCAGACACACGTTTCCTTCAGGTCCGGAGCGACTTTACAGAAACTATTAATGAATCATCAGTGGTTTTATTACAGAAAACCAACCGGAAAGGATTTCATCTCCGTCGTCGACGCTCAGCAGTCAGGATCAATTCAGGATCAACTCAAGTTTCACATTTCCACAGACCTCAAGGTGACACTGTGGAGCATTTAGGCCTGATGAGCCAGGATGGAGCTGGTGCAGAAAATATTCCTCGTTTCCCCGCTGGACCCCAGAACAAAACTTTTATCTCACAACCAAACAGTTCGTTTATGTCTCTGTGAGCCGACAGATAATCAATAACCAGATACGCTACTGATTTGTTTACTGTTGATTGACCGATCGATTCATTGACGGGCCGTTCTCAGCACACTGAGCTGTGTGGAAACTGCTGCAGTAAAAACAATCGGCCACTGATTGGCTTTTAACCCCACTTCTCATTGAGCTGCTGCTTTTACAGAACAGAAATGTGCATTTTTCTCACGCTTTTCCACATGCTGCACAACGTATGAACTCAACGCTCGTTAATTTGCATGAATTGTTGCATCATCGAGGCGTTGCGTGGCGTTATGCAACACTCTGCATTTCTCTAAAACTTAATGTGAGGTTTTTATTTTCTGTTTACTATAAATATTAACATTAAATAGTTGAAAAACATCTTTCTGTTGAATGAACGCATGAAACAGCCAGAGCTTCTGACCTCACACTGAACGACAACATCTGGCTCCAAAAGCCACTTTACAATCTGACTGTTTTATTTCAGATCTTTGCAAAGGGAGGGATCACACAGAGGGTGAAATTAAGCCTTTATTTACAGGATGTTCAGCATTTCCTTTTTAAAAAATAAACTGGGGACTGTTTATAATCTGGTCTTTATGAGCACCTCAGTGATGGTTTATTAAGGAATACCTGAGATTAGGTTTGTAACGTTAATGTTTCACGCTGCAGCATGTGGTCGGTGTTCATGCCCCAGAGCATGATGGGAGCTGGGTTTTGGTTTCAGCCGATAATCTGACCTGGAGGTTTTGTTTTGCTGATGCTGCGGCTCCTCTACCGGAGCTGAGCGGCGGCAACCTGCTGCGTTTCACTGAGGATGAACAGATATTTAACTGAACATTTGGGTTTCCATTCAGAAAATGTTCTGACCCGGACCCAGAACCAAAGCTTTGGTTTCTGAAACAGGGATTACCTCGTTACAGCGGTTAGTCAGAGTTTAGTCAGGTTTCCCCGCAGCTCAGACACGGTGAGAGGCACAGGTCAGAGGTCAGAGGTCCTCTGAATGGGACCTTCAATAATTTTGGTTGTTGTTTTAAAATAATGTAACAGTAATAGTGGCAAAATAATGCAAGAACACATTCTAACAGATGTAAAACTTTAAATTCTAGCGAACATTTAACTCTGGAACTGGGAGACATTTACAATACATTTAAATAAATAAAACAAGTTAAATGAATTATAAAGTCTCGGTAAAGAAAACTGTCCTTCAAAAGAAGGGATAGTTGAGAAAACATGATCTTATTTAGTTCAGCAAAGGCTAAAAATCGTCTGCAGCTTCGCTGCTACAGGTTCGCCTGACAAACCACCTCATGTCTGCATATTTACACTTAATCGTTGCTCATCTGCTGCCAAATCGGTACTGGCCAAAATCAGCTTTTAAAAGGTTGGTGCGATTTTAAATATTCACAACAAATGAACAAAACAACAAAACAAAAAATTAAATGAATTATGAAGCCTCTGTAATCAAAATCGTTATTCATAAAAAGCTTAATCCAGCAGGGAAGACTTTTATCATCCGGTTCTTAGAAGAAAGAGAGAAAACCATAAATCATGCAAACGGAAATTATTGAGCTCGTTTTAATTTGTCATGTGATTAATTGATTAATTGTGGCAGCTTTGTGTTTGAAAACCTGCCTGATCTCTGCGTTATTCTGCTGTTTAGTTATTATCTGCTGGCGCCGCCATTTACTGAAGCAGAACCGCCGCAGGTCGGACAGACCTCGGTTCCATCCAGCAGGGAGTTTTCATTAGCGCCGCTTTGTTAGCTCGGCACTCATGAGCCGGTTCTGTGTCATGAAGCCAGCGGGTTGGTCCGATCCGTCACTCAGAGGCGGATCTTCATCAGGGTGACTCCGCTGCAGCAGACTGCGGCGCTGAGGAGGGGGGAAGGAGGCGGCTAATCGAAAGCAAGGTGTGAAAGTCTGAGAGGAGGATGAGGGAAGCGGATAACTGGGATAAAATCCCCCATCAGCAGTTTGGGTCTCCAGCTCCAGTCAGAGCAACTTCAGCACCAAAAACCAGGAAACTCCTCTGAAACTGGACCGCGCACACATTTTCCACACCATTAATAAACTAACAAACAAACTGAGCTGCTAAAAAGGCCCTGAGAAGAAAAACGTTATGGTTCAGGAGGAGAGCGATCATTATTGCAGGTAATCATGTACATTTTAAAAACAACCTTAAAAATCTGCAATAAATAATGAAATAATATTGAACTGATAAATGGGTAAATTACACAGAAAATAAAGATTATTATTGTTTATTTTTAACCTTTGAAATTGGTGAATTTTTGCATTTTAACTTATTTTGTGACATTCTTTTGAAATGTTTGTAAAATCTTTTAATTGTCAAGATGCTTGATTTTGACTTTCTGGAATTTCATTGTGTTTTTAATTCATGTTTGTAGAATAGTTTCTACAGGAATCCTTAAATAAACAAACAAATATTAAATAAAACATTTTAAATGTTTTTTTATCAAGTTCTTCTTGGGTAAAAATAAAAAACTAATTAGATCTGAATGCCGTTATGAAAACGTCCTGCTAACAGCGCAGCTAGTTTCTCATACTAGCACTTTGAAAGTGATTAGCACACATAGCTTCCGCTAAATTAATGTTTCTGTGTAATCTCTAAAACACTCATTTATTTGGCTGTTTTGTAAACTTTCAGTTGAATAAAGATTGCCGTGATTAGTCGACTCTGCTAAATGCAGCATTGTGCAACTCAGCAGTCTTCCATTGTTTTAGCATTAGCATGTTAGCATTAGCTTCTAAATACCATATTGGTTTAGTGCTTTAGCATTAGCGCAATTAAGTTTGTAGCCAAATAGAGTATTGAACTATTTATATAAATATCATGAATCTGATTAAAAGCAGACTAATATTGATTAAAGTATTGATCCTACGCACAGAGATATTGTGATCAGGATGAAACCAGATTCTACTCATAACCTTTCCAAAGCAAATCTTGTTAAATGTTTATCAGGAAACAAATCAATATCCACAGAAATGAGCTCCTGCATCTCAATCTGACCTGGAAGGCCTAAATTGTGTGAAGCGAGTTTCTTCCATTTAACAAATATGGTCCCTCAGAGCATAAAAGAGAAGCTCTGCAGTATCGATCTGCCTGTGGTGCTTCTTTTAGAGCTCACTCCTCTGAAGGAGGCACCGCCGCTGAGCTAAATCCCAACAAAAAAATGCCTCTAGCACATATAAATAATTTCCTCTGCAACTCCTCCAGCGGCTGACGCAGAATAGAGAAGCAAACAAATAACACGACATGACAAGAACACGGTGAGAGCACACCTTAATAGCCTGAAAGCCAATTTAAAGGGAGAAACAGAGTCCTTACCAGATTCACTAATGTAAATCCCAGCATGAGGAAACCGATGAGCGGTGACGAAAAGCCTTCAGGAGAAAATCCAGCCTGCAGAACACACAGGAGGAAAGGGACACAAATCAGACGGTTTAAAAAGAAAAGCTGGAAGAAACTAGAAAACAGGACAAGATGCAGAAAGTGCTGATTGTGAGGCGGTGAAGGCCTCAGAGGATGAGAGCCGATCTGCAGCCGGAGCCGCTGCTCCTCTCACCATCACAGCAAACATCCATCAGCTTCTTCATTCTGCTGCTGGAGCGCCGCCATGGCGACCACACGCCACCACAAGAAGAAGAAGAACGCCACGACTTCAAATGTTTTAAACCCAGACAAGTTAATCAGCAGGGGGCCTAACATGTGGCCCGGGGGCCATTTATTGCGCTTGAAAGGATTTTGTTCAATCACAAGTAAAGATTGGTAAAAATCTCTCCATTGAAACAGAAAACAATCTTTGACCCAAAAACATAGGAACTGCAACAATCTGAAGCCATTTTTACATCTTTAATAATATAAAGATTTCATTGAAAATGTTTATAGTTGAGCAGATAAAAGAAAAAAAAAATCAAGTAATAAGTTTTGCATTTTTCCAAAAAGCCTGGATGTTTTCAGAGTAAATAAGAGGCCTGAGATGAGGAATGAGGTTTGGAAACTTTCCACCCCAGAGCTGAAAGTGCTGACGGTTCCGACCCACAGCGCAACGGCAGCCGTCTTGTTGAGCCACCAGATGCTCCATAACAAACTTCACTGGGTTTTTCTGTTGTTTCCATTCTGCAGGCAGCGACGTCTGGGAGGAGACGCTCTGATAAAAGCAGGTTCTTGTTCTGGTTTCTCCGGTCCAGATGGCGGCTCCTCTCTGCTGCAGAGGGAGGTCAGAATCCTGAAAACTCCAGATTGGATCCACATCCTGAGATAAACACTGCTCTGATCTGCATCAATGCAGTGGGATGCGGAGGTTCTGGAGCTATCCGGCACCTCAGGAGGTCCGGCACGCTTTTATTGCTGCTGTAGTGAACTAACAGCTCTCTGATGGCTGCAGGAGCGCCGCCAGATTGGCTCGTAGCGTGAAACAGCAGCAGCCATTAAAGCTGCTTCATATGGCCAGAGGCGATGAGGGCCCAAACGGACCGGGCCGGGCGCAGTGTGGGGCGGCTCATTCTGTTTCAGATGGCAGCAAACCGAACCGGGGAAAAGCAGCTCCATTTTATTTTCATTGATAAATCTGCAGCACAAACCAGGCATGATGGTTTTGGTTCCATCATGATGTAACAGCCAGAATCTACTACGCTATGTAAGCAGCCATGTTTTCCTTTGTATCATCCACCATATTTTCATAAATCCTTCATGAAGCTGAATTCTTTTAAAAATCTTTATATTTTAACATTTTAATGCCCTGAGAAAACTTGCTAAGCATGGCGGTGGCGGCGCCGGGCCGGCCATGTTTTTAAGCTAAAAATGTTTAAGGTTGACAGGAAATTAGAAAATATCACAAGGTAATTGTGTGTTATTTGAAGACATTATTAATAATTCCCATACATCAACTATAAGGTCTAAATAAGGAGAAAAATAATTCTAAAATATATAAACAAGCAACGCTCAGTCTGGCAGGGCTCCGGTCAGCCTGGTGGCCGCCAGGCTGATGAAACTCCGAGGGAAACCTGAGTAAATACTGACTGAATGAACAGATAACTGTAGTTTTCTCACGTTAATAAACTTAGATATTTATAAAACACAACAAAACAGTTTTTAGGTTATTGGACATAAAAAAAGATGAAAAGAATAAAATATGTGAAACAGTGAATCCCCCAGAAACACAAATATGTTCGGCTGATTATTGGTTGAGAAGTTGAGAAGTGTGAGCGGCATTATGGTGAAACTTAGTGTTTATGTTTCTAAGCAGAAGCGCTTAAAGTGCATTTTTCATCCCACATTGGACTTTGTTTATACCATTTGTCAGTGATGTCTCCGCCATCTTTAATTCTGTATTTTATTTCATGCTGATTTTTACACATTTTGTTGTTGCTGTATGGAGAATCCAAAGTATAAACTAATCTGAATTAGTTGCCCTCATTTCCAAATTCCTCTTAAATCAACCAACTTACATAATTTTCTTGGTTTTATTCTTGAATATTTTTTCACAATTTTATCTGTTTAGTAGTTTAATAGTTTCATCATTGACCTCAATTTTAAGTGATTCTGTTATATTTTTATAGTCTCTCCAAACAAGCCACATTTGTTCAGCTTTTTCCTAATTCCTAATTTCTCTTTAGTCTTTGATGTAAACAAATAGAATCAGTCGTTGAAACTAAGCAGAAACAGACGAGGGAAACACGGCACAGAGATTAGAAACCGAAGACACGTCATCAAACTGAAACCAATTAGCGAGTTGCAGAGCGACAGTGTGAAAGTCAACGCTTTGATGTTTGAATTTTCAAAGCGCCACGAAACAAATCACAGAACTCAAACGAGGAGAAATCACGTGTGATCACACTGCAGGAGCTTTGGTTTTCTACAAAAATAAAGAGAGCAAAGGATTCAGGGAGGACTGGGAGTTTATGTAAACAGAGCCGCAGCATCAAACCAACGTTCAGCTTCAACTCTACTTCCAAACATCAGGAAACAAAATGGCAGCAAAGTTTTTCCTCTGGTGTGCGAGTTGCAGGTCATTTAGAACAAAACGCTGAACGGAGCGAAACACAAGAAAAATTCTGAAAAGATTTGTTACCGGGGTGAAAGGTCACCTTCCAGCAGGTCAACCACCCTAAAAGACAGCCAACGGATGGTTTAGATCAAAGCAGATGCATCTGATAGAAAGGCCTAGTCAAAGTTCAGACCTCAATCCAAGTGAGAATCAACCAGTTTTTCAGGAAGATTCCTTCATTTTATAGCACAATCAAGTAATTATGTTGTTATGCAAAAGTTGTATGTCAAATATGACTTAAAACAAATTGGACTTCCTGATTTAACACCTTGAAATTGTGCCTCTGTCTCTTTAAGAAGCTCCAGCTCTGTATGAGGCTCAGCAAGTCGTCGCCACATGGCTCCTCTATTAACCCTTTAACAACGATTTTATCAAAGAAGTAGCTCCTATAATGAGCTCAGCAGCTCCACCAGGTGTTTGCTAATTGCTGCTGGCTAGTCTAAAGGAGCAACGCCTCGAAGGTGGGTCGCCATGGAGATTATTTTATGCAAACATGCGTAAAATAATCAAAGCAACATTTAAGGTTTGTTTCTGATGAGAGAGAAACATTTTAACATAATGACATGAGGACTCAAAAAAGTCCATTTTACATAAAACTGCCCCTTTAACTGGGCAAACAGTGCAGCTTTGAACCGGTTCCAGAGGCTGACATGCTTTCAGGCCGGAGGCGGAGGCAGTGATGGAGGCGGAGGCAGCGTTCCCAGTCACAGACTGGGACCCTCCAGCCGCCCTGGTGTTAATTTTCTGCTCCGCTTGTTTGTAATATCTGCAGCTGAATGTACTCTGATCATTAAAGTCAATGATTCAGAGAATACTGAAGGCTTCCCCGGTTGGAGTTTGATCTGCCAGCAGCTGAAGAACTGCAGGATCATCTAGAAGCAGACATTAGTTGATCAATCTAATTATAAAGGCTTCATTAAAAACATCATTATTTCTGCTTTTTGGCTCATGACAGGTTCTCCTTATTAACTCATAAGGTTACATCATAAAACAAAACTTTTTTTCATCCAACTTTGTAAAAGTTGGATGAAAAAAAGTTTTTTTTTTCTAAAAAAATCTTTTTTTAGATGTTTTACAGTGATGAGGATAGATGGATGAATAAATTACTGTAGTTTGATAAATCAAACAACCAGTAGGGTGAAAACCTGGATGTGACAAATGAAAACAATTTATGGTTCTTGATGGATGGATGGATGGATGGATGGATGGATGGATGGATGGATGGATGGATGGATGGATGGGATTCATTTATCTATTTTTAAACTGTAGACATGAGGACAATAATCACCCAACCAGTAGAAACCAGTAAGTTCTAGAACCAGTGAGATTCTCCTGGTGTTTCCTGCAGGACTCCCAGCCCGTTGGAGTGAAGCTCGGCTCAATATAAATCTGTTTTTTTATTCCAACTTCTCAAAGCAGCTCAAACAGCTGACGAAGAAAAGATAAAAACCTGGGAGGAACGGAGATGAGACGGATTTTGGGATGAGTTTGGGGACTTGGGGAGAGATTGTGGCTTTGGTAGGAGGCAGGAGGGGAGGAGGTTCAAACCTCCAGCTCTGCGTTCGGCGCTGGAGGAGCAGCAGCAGCTTTGTGTTTCCTCCCAGGTTAAAACAATGAAGACTTTAAAATAGTCCCATAAATTGGAGCCGATCCGCACGACTCCTGGCGGCGATCACCAGTGGGTTCGTCTGAGGACGGAGCAGAGGAAGGAAAACGTTCTTTCATCTTTATGATAAAAATCGGGACCTCTCAGAAAGTCTCAGGAAACAAACGTGAACCCGCTGACACGAGCCGTTTGGACGGAGCTCTGCAGAATAACCGGGTCATCGCTTCGGACCCAAATGTGTTGCTGCAGTCGCTCCTCCGTCCTTCAGGTTCATCTGTCAGATTCTAATAAACGCAGAAATAAATACGTTGTGTTTTTGGGTCGTTGTTCCTGTCATATCGTCACCAACAGAATCCAGAATCTGGGTCAAGAATTCGCTCGACCGCTCGTCACTATGAACGTTGAAACATGGCTGCCTCAGCAATGGAGGAGGTTTCTGCACCTGCACCGCCACTTTCAGGCCAGCAGGCAGGAGGAAACGGAGGCCTCGCCGCACTGACATCACATCCTGCAGAACGCCTCGCCGCTCTGACATCACATCCTGCAGCACGCCTCGCCGCTCTGACATCACATCCTGCAGAACGCCTCGCCGCACTGACATCACATCCTGCAGAACGCCTCGCCGCACTGACATCACATCCTGCAGAACGCCTCGCCGCCTGACATCACATCCTGCAGAACGCCTCGCCGCCTGACATCACATCCTGCAGAACGCCTCGCCGCACTGACATCACATCCTGCATCCACATAAACTCTGTTCTGGTGATTTCCGGTCACATTCTTCCTCCTCCGTTTCATCGATGACCTGCATCAGATTTTAGATTAAACTCTTAAATTCCGGTGAATATTTTGACCGCAGCTTTTCTGGTGATTCAGGCAGGATCGGGGCTAATCCGGCGCTCGACATCGCACAGCGGCGATAGACTAACACAGGAGGAGGTGAAATCTGACACACAGGCTGGATGTTTGCTCAGCTTGAACACACACACACACACACACACACACACAGTCTCACATTGACGACCTCTGACATTTAAACAAAGATTAACCTCGTCAATCAGAGCTTTGACTCCCCACTCAGATGGAAACAGGAAGACAAACAGAGCTGAGCAAACATCTAATAACCAAAGATGAATCATTAATATCTAAACTAAACAAGGAGAAACACAGATATGAAACTTTAGGTTGATAACTTTGAAACTTGGAGGTTAAACTCCTAAATCCTGCTCTGATGATATTCCAGGCTGCACTGCTCCATCAGGAACGTTTTAAAGTTTCGACATCATTTAGACAGACTGTCAGGAAAGTTCTCGCTGGTGTCGTCTGGTATTTAAGAGCTTCTGTCGTGAAGCCAGTTTGGTTCCAGCCTTGGCAGCTGAGCGTGAGCCGATCATGTCTGACCTGGAGGAGAGCCGCGGCTCCACATGTGAAATGAAAATGGACAGAGCGCAGTTTGAGCCCCAAGGCAGTGAGCCGACCTGTCAGAGGAGATGAGTCCGACCGAGGCCGGATCAGCGTCTCTGTTCCCGCTTTAAACTCACTTCACCCAAATCCAAACGCCACTTCCTGAACCGCAGCGCCCTGCCGTCCAATCAGAGCCCGTTCTCATCTGGAATAAACTCTAATATTTTAGGTTAAACCGACCATAACTGCAGATGTTCTTCCACTTTTATGGTCATTCTGACTGTTGATATGTGAAACCTGAAGCTTGTGCAGAACATGAGAGCGGTTCCAGACGGTTCTGAACTATTTTAAATCATGAGTCTGGCTTGTTTCAGCGAGTTTCCAGTCAAACAACCGTCAGTATCACGTCTCTATTTCATACAGCTCTGTCATCACCAGACGAGTGGAAAAAACTATTGCAACAAATACATAAAAAGCTTCATTTTGAGATGATTAATGTTACATTACCACCAAACTACAGCTGGTTAAAAAAAAACCCGCTGCAGGTCTGTTTGGCTTAAAGGTTTGAACGTTTATCCACCCAGTCCAGGATTTAATGAGTTTCTAATTACCAAAGGTGATAAAGGTGAGCGGAGAACCTGAAAAATATAGTCAAGTAAGACTAGAAAAGGATTTAGAAGTCTGCAAAAGTACTGAGAAACTGATCAAATGATAATTTCATATTTAAAAATTACATCATCAGGTGGACCAAAATGCAAAGTTATGTGGAAACTTGGTATTTTAAGAAATGACAATAATTCATATGATTAACAAAATCATGCAAAAGAAAATGTTTCCAAATCAAATTCTTTAAATCTAAAAAGTTAAGAAAAACTGCAGGTGTGTTTCTGTGTCTGCTGGATTTTTGTTTTTCATTCTGTGGGTAGAAAACACACAAATTTTACTCAACAGTAAAAATACTTCAGAATAAAGTTACTGAAGAAAAGGTATAAATTACAGTGTAGTAAAAATACTCCTAAAACTATGTTTTTCCAAAACATGCACTTAAGTAAATGTAACTGAGTAAATGTATGTAGTTTCTGCCCAGCTGTGTTAATGATTCATCGGGTCGATCAACACGTTTCCTCTGAACCAAAGATCTAAACCGGATTCTTCTTTCCGTCTTCTCTTCCCTCCTCTTTTGTTTCCGACAGAACCAAGTGATCGGACTCGGCGCCGGCTCTTCTCATCCGGTTCATTAGCCTCTTCCCAAACGACGAGCCGACGCCTTTCATGGTCTCCATGGAGACGATGAGGGGGCTTCAAAACGGTGCGAACCCAATCCGCCGCGCTCATCACCAACCTGAGCGCAGAGGGAGCAGAGGTGGAGCGACGCACAGCGAAGATCTGTCACCACACACACACACACACACACACACACACACACACACACACACACACACACACACACACACACACACACACACACACACACACAGAGCTGGGAGAGGAGAGGCGTCTGGCTCTTCAGGAGCAGGAAGGAGACGATGAAAAGACTTTGGTTTATTTCAGTTTTAATATTTTCACTCCAAAAACACAAAATCTTACCAGCTAATTTTGATCTAGTTTCTGATGCGAATATCTCAATACACATGAAATAACACAAAACTAATGTAAAAATAAGTTTTCTGCTTGTTTTACGCCAATAATTCCTTAATTGTTTCATTAACAGAATATTTCACTTAATACAAGATATGTTCTCCATGTTTTTAATAAAATAATCTGACAATGGAACAAGCAGCTTTTCATTTGAAATAGGATTAATTTTTAAGTTAGTTTTGTCTTTATTGATTTCTGCCAGAAACAAGTTTTTTCAGTGAGTTTTTTCAGTGAACACGTCTCAACCAGATGAGCTAGAAAGGTTTTATTCTGATTAGATATGAAACGTTCATTTGGGAATTTAAAAATCTGTCTGTTCATCGTCCCGAATGACATCAGGTAGTCGGGTGAACGATGAGTCAGACCTTCATCAAATAATGATTCTGCCTGTATCATTCATCTCTAACTGTCCCGCTCCGCTGCATGCATCTGGGTGTAATTAAGTGAACACAACAGTTTGATGAATATTAGATTAATTCAGGTTGTAATGAGGATCCCTGGTGATTTCTACGGTTTTCTCCGTTTGCGTCGCTGCTCAGCGGAACCGTCACCAGGCAGGAAGCGGAGCGCTCCGCCGGATCATCAGCTGAGTGCGTTCATGTCTGAATCCCCACTTACTGGGTCAGGAGAGAGCATGCAAATGAGCCGCTTCCCTCGGTGACCTGGTTTCTCTGAAAACAGAGTCTGACTTCATATTTAACTGATGTGAAGAAGAAAATGTGGGGAGGAGAAAAAAGCTTTATTTGGCCCTCAGAGGAGGCTACCTGAGCCTTGGAGAGGCTCAGGTAGATGAATTCCCATTGGAGGAACACAGAACTCAATAAATCCAAGGCTTCCTGCAGGAAGGTTTGAAGAAGACTGCATCTGATGAAGATGAAAAATGTAGCTAATGTAGCTAAAATTATCTACATTCCGTTCATTTTAGATTATCACAATAATGGCACAATGATAAAGATTCTCACCACATATTTTGCTGGACAATGAGTTTCCAGCAGTTATTGCAATAACACACATCATATAATATTGTTGTCTGAAGAGCATTTTTATGTAATAGAATGTTAATCCCATAATAATAATCCAAGAACACGTTCTCAGAGATCAATAAACTTTAAATTCTAATGAACAGTTAACACAGCAACTGGAAGACGATTTTAAAATCCAAAATAAAAAAACCCAAAACGACAAATAAAATTCATTACGAAGTTTCTGCAAACACAATTATCCTTCAAAAGACGGTTTAGTTGAGACAAAACATCAGACTGAAGACTTTCATCTTAACTCTGCGTCGTCTGATCAGCAGCAGCATTTCACCGTTTGTGCTGCTCTACATCTCACACACACACACACACACACACACACACACACACACACACACACACACACACACACACACACACACACACACACACACACAGTGTTAAAACCCTGCACCCATGATGGCTGCATGGAGCCAAACCATCACTGGTTGCTGCTGGACAGTCCGACTCAGAGCCTCCATCCTCCTGCAGGAATCCAAACGCTTTGGTTTTTGATCAGTGACCAACACTTTCCTCGCATTATTCATCCCCGGTATCACATTTGAAAACCTGCTGGGCGGCAACATGTGCAGCTCAATATTGTTCGAAGTCTCATTTACTGCTGGAATAACTTTAGCATCAATCATTGTAACCAGGCTCGACGCAATAAACAATAAATCAATTAATCAATTAATCACATGATAAATTTAATGAGCTTGATCATTTCCATTTGCATGTTTTATTGTTTTTCTCTTTTCTCTTTTGCTGCCAAAAACTGGATGATAAAAGTCCCTTGGCCCACTAAGGTCACCAATACATTCTCTAAGGTCATTTATAGGGCCACCAAGGTCACCAGCAGGGCCACATACATTCTGTGCCTGAACACCTGGAGGCAGATATCGAACCAGCATCGTTTCAAGCTGATCCGTCAGCAGCCGTCAGTCTGGACCCAACCGCCCCGTCCGGCGCTGGCGTGCCGGGAGCAAAGGTCACGTCCAGCCGGAATGACGAGAGCAGAGGAGACGGAAACAGAGAGACAGGGAGACTGACGCTTCGCTCCTCCTGTGGCTGAACCACGTCTGAAGAACCACTCTGAACCGCTTGGTCCATTTCTAGACGCCACAATGGCATTTATAACAATATGGATAATTAATTAGAAGAAATATATTGAAATGCTGCAGATCAGAGCATAAATACATCCTGAATCCTCCATGATGAAAATGATTAAAACATAAATATTTACATATTTAATTTCTGTTCTATTTCTACTACCTGGTTCTATAAGGCGGTTAGAGAATCATCCAACACCAGCAATATACACACAGCAACACATCCACATATCTGACCTTTGACCTGAAAATCCAGCCAGCCAACTCACCGTCACACACCTGTGACCCGCTGAGACCCAACAGAACCGCAATGATTATAGTTCTGATAAATCATTCATCCCTCAAAACAATCCTGTGAATTATCTCCAAACATGAAAATAAAATCTGAGCAAACATGGAGAAACATTTACGTTTAACAAAACTTTAATTCTACTGTTGAGTTTTCAGACATTTTACTTCTCAAAAATATTAATGTATCCACAGAAATGCCTGCTCATATGGATGGAAAATGTTTTTAAAAAATTATACATAATATTATTAATAGGTAATCCAATGAATTATTTATTGGATTATTGGATTAGATTAGATGCAGACAGGAAGAACAATTGCAGATAAAAACATGAGAAAGAACTGAAACTGAAGTATCTTCAGGTCTGTTCAGGCGTCACAGAACGACTTTTGGAAACAAAGTTCAACCAAAATCTGTTTTTTAGTGCAGCTTGGCCTTTTATTTTGAAATAAACCACCAGAAAACCACAGCATGAACATCTGTGCAGTGCCACGTTTATCGTTTCTGTGAATATTATGTAGAGACCAGAGGACACACACGCACCCACACACACACACACACAAGCCACCTCTGCAGTTCCAGATCCTGAGCCGTCTCCATCAAATCAGACATTCCCAGTAACTTTCCGAAACCACCACCGACCTCTGACCTCCTCCCCCAACCACTCGCCTTCTCCGCCGCCCTGCTCCGCTTGCAGCAGCTTCACCTCTGCCTGTTCTGGTTGCAGCAATGCATCTATTAAAGTTACATTAAACAGCAGAACTCCAGAACAGTCGGCGCTTCAAATCGGATTTTGCAGATCCAAACGAGGTAGAGGAATCCCAACAAAACTGAATCTGTTCAGTCTAGGCTTAATTCCTGCCTGTTCTTCACCAAATGCACAGAAATCAGAAAAGATTCAAGAGGAAACAGAGAAACTGACTGACCAGCTGAAGGTCCTGCAGAGCTGCAGCTTCTCCTCTCACGCCGACGTCCAGCAGCAGCTGATGTGGATCTGACCAAAGACCCTCCCAGTGCAGCTAAAGCAACTCGCTGCCCCTCCACCGACCCCCTGCAGGGCATTCACAGGCCCCGCAGGGGGCCCCGCAGGCAGCAGCCCACCCTGCAGGGTAAACACCCCCACTCCTGTGGGAGGAACGGATCGACTCCACGCAGCTGGATGAACAACTAAACATATACAACTAATAAATAAAATATTATAAATCCAATCGATCAGAGTTCAGATTCGCCTCCAGAACATCTGAGTTAATTTTGCACCACAAACAGCAGATATTTTAATATCCAAAATAAATAAAACAGAAACAACAAAAATGAACTATGAAATCTCTGTAGACAAAACTGTCCTTCAGAAAATGAACTAGACTGAAATGAAAAAAATCAAGAAAGCGGAAATTATTGAGTTAATTTAATGTATTATGATATTGAGTGATTGATTTATTGCTTGTTGTGACAGGACTGATCAGCAACATGTTCCTCTGATCTATCCCCATCTTCAAGGCGTAGCTCCTCCCACGAGCTTCCGCCTAATAGAGCAGCCCTCCCTCCCTCAGCTCCTTCAGACTAGCCAGCAGCAATTAGCAAACGGCTGGTGGAACTGCTGAGCTCGTTATAGCAGCTGCTTCTCAGAGCAATAGAGGAGCCACGTTGGGACGACTTGCTGGAGTTACAGAACGAGACAGAGGCCCAATTTCAAGGTGTAAAATGAGGAAGTAAAATTTCTTTTAAGTCATATTTGATATGAATAACATCTTTATGATGACTGCAGTTAGAATAATTACTTAATGATGCTATAAAATGGCACTACTAAAACACTGCGCCTTTAAGTAACTGAAATGAATGTTATGTGGAGATGAAGGAACACAGACGCTCGTACGTGGAATCGGATGTCAAAACGCATTTCCCCCCAACAAAGCTGAGATTTCCTTCAGTGTAGTGATGGTGACAAGCTACAGGTGCTGCCAGGATCAGAACCGGGCCTGGAGGGAAGAAAGCAGCAGCTGGTCGCCAACAAGCAGCTGGAAACTGAATCTGATCAGCTGCTGCTGCGAAGCTTCAGTCTGATTAGCATCAGGTAAACCAAGGAAGAGGAGGAAGGTCGCTCTTCCTCCTGCAGCTGCTGGCTTCAACAGAGTCTAAAAACTCCTGATTTACATCCAATTAAGACTTAAAATGTGCTTGAAATATATTTTACATGTATAGAAAAAAACTAAATACTTTGTGTTTTGCATAAGAAATTACATTTAATTCACAAACATATAGTTTTACATTCATGAATGAGATCATTTTAAAATTATTGTGCAAATCTAGCAACTGGCTTTAACATTTTTCTATATTCGGTTAGTTTTTGGGTTAAATTTTTATATTAAATAAAAACAAAAACAAATGATAAATTGCTCCAGTAATTACAGTAATAAAGAATAATAGTCATTTTAAGGCCATTTTAAAGTAATAAATCAATAAAGCATAATAAGTTTATTTGTATTTCACATTTCAGCAACAAGGCAGTTCAAACTGCTTTACATCATAAAAACACACAAATCAAACATTTCATTTTTCTAACTGTCGTCATTTAAACATAAAAATGTTGGGCAGTGTTTCATTAATCAAGCAACTATCAAAGACTAATAAGATTTTATTCTGTACAGAAGCTTTAACTAGAAGACATTTTAAATATTCAGCAATCAGAAACAACAAATAAAACGGAAATAAAAAGCATTTTCAACCGAAACCATAAATAAAATGGATTATGAAGTCTCTAAATGAAACTGGCCATCATCAAAAAGTATTAATCATCAAAACTGTGGAGCCCATTTAAATTTATCATGCGATTAATTGATTAGTAGTTTATTGCAACACGCTTCCAAACAGCATTTATAATAAATTACACTAGAGGATGTTTGTGGCCAACACTGAATCACCTCCTGTATGTGGCCAACTGGACTCCCAACAATGTAAACAAAAAATGAAATGTTTCTAACCTGAGAGATGAGGAATAATTGGACGGACAGTTTCTGATTCACGACACGCAGCAGATCAAATGCATCAACGTGCCGTTAAGGCGCCGATAAACAGCTTCCAACAGCGGCACTTGATGTTAACGCTTGTTAACATTTAATCCTCACTGAGACTAAAATAAAACTCAGAGGAAACAACCAGCAGAAAGGAGCCGGGTCTCAATCAGAGGAAATTACTCCCGTTCAGCCGAACAGCAAAACACAAAGCTGAGGTCGGTTTCCCTCCCTGAACACAACGCAGCGTCCAGGCTCCAGCGCTTTACCTTCTGGTCACTCAGACATGCAGTGAAAGGACGAGATGCTCAGAGTGAAAACCGCAGCTTCATGTCTGAACCAAAACATGAACACCTCACACTGCAGGTTTCATCCAATCTGGGTTAGAAACTTTACAAGACAAAACTGTTTGAGATTCACTATGAGACTCTATAAAAAACCTCATTCTATGCAACTCCTGTAAATAAATGAGAAAATCCTCGGAGCGTTTTGCTCTGATGTGCGATTTCTGCTTCTGCTGAGTTTTAAAGGCAGCTAATTCAGCTACTAGCAATCTGGAGGCAAAAGTATCTGGTCTAAAATCAACTTTTTATTACTTAGTAAAATATTGCAGGAACAGGACTGGAGCCTGTGGGACTCCAGTAGCACCAGTAACTGCACCTGACTGGAAATTCCTACAAGAAATAAAGGATAAGGAAAAGAACAACTTCACTGCCTTTTATAAAAGATAAAAGAATAAAAAATGACTAAACAGCTTAATTGCCGTTAATGCAGAAGTTAAGAGTCCATTGTGTTCACGTCTACACAAATAAACCAAAGGGGGAAACAATTCAGAGATCATTTTTAATGGAGGGAACATTTAGTGAAAACACAACCAGGCTGATTTCCCTCCTGATAATCCAGTAATCGGTTCGATTAGGAACCAAAACAGAAACTTTTATTCCAGCTGCTGTGGTTCTCTGCATCTCTGCTGTGTCAAACCAACCTGTTCCCCTCCTGGCCTGTGGGGGCGCTGCTCCAAGAACCACTCAAGGAAACAACACTAAAACCTCTGAAGAAGAAAGACCAATAAATACCAAGTGGAAGAAAGAATGGAGTCAGAGTTTAGCAGTTGGAGGATTTCTCTTGTTTCTCATTTCTCCTGCTAGCACTGAGCTAACACGTTTGTTTTGGTTGCATTTACCCAGAGTTCCCTGCGCTGTAGTCTGCTGCCTGCTTTTGGAGCGATCTCTGTTCACATATGCATTTAAACCGCACCAAAGTTCACTTTAACCCGGGCAGAGAGCGAGGTTTGAAGGCGGACCAGAGTTCGGTTTTCAGTCCGATTTTAGTCCCAAATGAACCATAAATGCTCAGAAATGAAGTTCTGATGATCTGCTCACCTTTTCAGGATATCAAAATACTCAAAGTTCAGCATAATTAAACCAACTTTCATAGATACATGATCACATTTCAGATGTAATATGTGGCAGATGAACCTGGACATCACAAACATCTTGCATGCTGGAACAGAAGCGGTGGGTGAAGGTGGAAAGTGCGAGCCACTCGTCTTACATCACAGTCCACATCGATTTTATTTTTAAATATCTCGTTACACAACACAGCAGAGGCACAAGACCATTAAAAGTGAGCCCAACATGGAGTAGATACTCAGCTGCAGAGAACAGAGCGTTCAGGACGTGACAGCTACACCTTCTGGCAACCGTTTCCATTAAAGAGCAAAGTCGGGCTGGGTGAGTGAGTACAGCGCGCCCAGCTAAATCTGAGGCCCACCCGCCTAATGTCTCTTTCTGCTTGGTCAAACACGTTATTTATTTCTCATTGTGTGTGTCCACGGGCTGTAAATATGTTTGTAATTACCCACACTGCCATCAGGTGGGGTTAATGGAGAAGCCATTAGCACAGATAGAAAGTGGATGGATGAAGGCACAGAGGGGAAACTGCATTAGAGAGGCTGTGGAAGGAGAGGCGGGCATAATCAGCAAATATAAGTCATTAATTCTGCTATTTATACATCCAGCTGCCAGCCCGCTTCCTGCTGGACCGGGCCAGCACTTCAAACCGGACCGCACTCAACTACAACAGCAAAACGGTCATTAAAAGTCTGGAAGAGGCAATAAGGACTTTCTACCATTGCTGATTTATTGTGACACTTTCTAACTTTCTACGTTTGGAGGAGAAAGTGTCATTATTGTTATTATTTACAGGCCAGGTAGGTTTGTTGATGTCAACACAGAAACGTTGGTTCCCAAACTTTTTGCCCTGGTGGCCAAAACCGGCAAATTTATGTAGCCCATGTTATTTTACCGAATATGAATCTGTAATACAACATGTTGCCAATAGGTGGCAGTAAAAGGCTTCAAACTAGCTTAAAGCTACAGCGATATCTCCAGAATATGGAGCATATCTAGAACAACCAGAAGAAGTCACTCATTGACAATACTCTGTTTTCTTTTCAATATTTTTCAAGAATTTGTTTCCATCTATGGTTGATTTTTGATTCCTGTGTTTTTGAGATTAAATTTCTTTTTTTTTTTCTTGCTGTGAATCTCCTATTGTTGTTTTTTTTTGTTGAGAGACAACGCATGAAGAACGGCGAGTCAGGATCCAAAAGAGCGGATTCACATTGCGTCCAGGACGATGCCAAAGAAGAACCGACTTCTGTTCCAGGAGATCGGAACAGATCTGTTGCTGTTGATTTTTAACAAGACAACATTCAGGTCTGAAGACTGAACTGAGCTGCAAACAAATCAAAGAGGAAAAAACCCTTTAACTGGACTTGGGACTAAAAGAAGAAATGTTCTGTTTTGTTCTGTTGGTGTTTTTGCCAGAATGTGTAATAAATATGAGTTTTGTTCAACAGTGTTTCTCTTGCTCCTCCTGAGTTGAACCTATATGATGATAAAGATTCATCGTTAATGATCCGCTTGTTGCAGGTGATTTATATTTAAATTACTGGAGGGCCACAAAATTAATTCAATTAAAAATGAAAAATCTATTTTTATCTTTTGCTTTACCTGCTTTACAATAACAAAGAAGGCTTTGAACTTATTCAAAAATATATTTCCTAATTTTTTGGGTCATTTATTGTAAATTTGTAAAATGAATTGTGAAAAATTTTCTGACTTGAATAAAGACCATAAAACTTTGTATCTCATTAAACCTCCATAAAATAATTTATAATAAAAATTGTTTATTTTAAAGTAGAAAAAAAAAAAAGAAAATTAAAAAGCTGATTACATTTAGTTTTTAGTTTAAAAGTGTAAAATTTGATGTTGAATTTGAAGGCGACTTGATTTAATAAAGTAAAAACTTAAATAAATTGCAGGCAGCTTTTAAAAATTTCTCTTAACTAATCATTTTTAGTTTAATTACTAAAGACCATTAAGGTGGCTTAATTGAAGTTTTTATTTATGCATTTGTAGAATATGAGGGGATCTTTATGTTTAATCAGCGAAACATGGAAACCTGCACCAGCACAGAAATATGGCAAACCATTTACATACAAACTAAAAACTCATGCACCAGGATAAACTGATGCCATATTTAAGATATGTTTTAAATAGGAAATAGATATTAACTGATAAACATGTTGAGTTGGTTCTCTCCCATGTTAAGACGTTGCAGGCAGAATAACTTAAACGTTTTACAAAAAAATGATGCAATTCATAAAAGTTTAGAGGCAGAACAAAACGTATTAAAACTCCATCAGCTGCATTAGCCAGAGATTACATTAGGACCATTAAACAGAAGCATGCTGCATTACTGTATCGGATATACTTTTGGAATATTGATCGCCTCTTTTTTTAATGGCTCGTTTTCAGCTTAGCACACAATAGAGCAGGAAGAAGTCATTACAGGAGTTTACAGGCTGCAGATGGAGAGGACAAAGAAGGAGCTGATCTGGATGCTAAAATCCAGGAAATATCCTGGACCATCCTGGTCCAGAAAGCAGTCAGAGTTTATGAGGTCGTCTTAAAACAAAAGTCAGGTCTTAAAACTCATTTCTAAGGATGCCTGGTGGAGCTAAAGCAGAGAAACGCTGAAGACACCAGCAAAGGTCAGACAGACTTTAGAGCCTTAAAAAGCTTTTAAAGACTCTAAATGTGATTCCAGCCATTATCTCCCCTGATCAATGAAGTGATACTGCAGTCAAATGGCAGTTATATAATCTCTTCTCTGGTTGTAAAAGCAGACTCTCCTACTTAATCTGGGAACACTAACAGCATGCCGATGATGCGTGGCAGGATATAACACACACACACCTACACCTACACACACACAGACCTACACACACACAGAGAGAAAAAGAAATGGCTTGTTCTGCCACTGAAATGGATCCACAGCTCTGAGGCTTTCAGGTTCAGGACAAATATCATATCTTAGCATAAAGACAACATTTCCTGTTCTTAAAGCGTGAAACGATGTCTGCAGCCAAAACACAGCAGTTCCTGAGGTACTTTGGCCACTGCGGTCCTCTGTACCCATTAGTGATATTCCACTGATTTCTTTTCCAATCCAATAATCAGTAAGTGGTACTGATCCAATGCCAATGCAAAAACACCTAATGTGTCTAATAAATCTTAAAAAATAAACGTTACTCAATTCTTGGCTTCGTCATTCTAATTTATTCATTTCAAACTCAGGTGAGATAGCAGGCAGTCATACAAATATGTAAAACTGTAAATTACTAACCCTTCTGAAATAAATCCTTGTTTAATTATTAAGAGCTGCTATAAAATAAAAGAATGAAAAATGCACAACATGTTAATGAAACTGCAGCAAACCACATCCATTTTAACATTTTTCAGTTCTGTAATCTTTTACCATCCAGTTTGGAAACAAAATCTTTTTTTCTGTCCGATTTTGGCCGATTCCAATTTAATTGTCTGAACTGTTGCTAAATATAGCATGAAAGTCACTGAGTTGGTAACAGACTATTGTTAAGTGAGAACATCAGCCAATTACCGATCTCCCAAAATTAAGAAAACCTGCTGCCAATAAATCGGTGCAGTCTCCGAATGGACAGATCCCAGTTTGATGGTTCCGTCTCCGCTGCCACTTCTTGGTTAACAGGACCAGAAACTGACCAGCAGCAGGATGGAAATCTGCCGTCAGATGATGAACAGAGGAACCCAAACACGACCACATCTAAGGTCTTTTGAGTTTTGAGAGACAGCTACAGTAATAAATGAACCCTCCAGATTCTTTCTCCTCTTCTTCATGATTAATTAACGTTGCAGCCACTTGTTGCCACGGTAACAGGTCACACTGACCACGATGACATGTTTCAGAGTGAGTCATCCCGTCATCACCTGGTCTTTACCTCGGTCTGGGTGCAGAAACGCAGAACAGCCGCTTCCTGCTGCGGCGTTCCCAGCAGGAAGCGCGCCTCGCTGCAGGGATTACGTCCTGCTGCTGCTGTTAGTATTCCCGCTAATCCCAAACGTGCTAAACGGCGCTGAAGCGGATTATACCGCATCCGGCTGGAGGGGGCAGGCGGGGGAGGGGTGCTGTTAGCTTTTTGGATCAGACACCTGCATACAGCATCAGTTATTATCAGAGGAAAACTCGACGAAACTAAAACCTGGAAAAGCAGGAAAAGGTTTGATTGGTTCGGTTTCACAACTTCAGACGTAACGAAACAAACGACGACTTTTACGCAACACCTGAAGCAGAAACAACCCACTCTGAAAAACCTGCTAAAGCGAACAGCGCATCACTGACTTCCGGTTCTCTTCTCGTTGTTTACATCATCAGCGTCGGCCATCTTGTTTTACAGGTTCACATGTAGTTGAACTTTGAACTCAGGTCAACTCCCAAAAGGGACAATTGAGAAAAAAGCACATTTTTAAAAATATATTCAATCATTTGTAATTTCATTTTAAGAAAGCAGAAATTTGTCATGAATGAACAATTGGCTTTGACTAACAGACATTAATAAAGACATTAATAAAGACATTAATAAAGCATTTAGATCGTTGATCTTCCATCTGCCTAAATTGACAACATAAAACTCAGGAGTGAAATATTTACCTGCTGGAAACCAGACAAGGTCTAGTTTATCATTAGTCGTTATCCACAGAAAAGCAATAAAATATGAGCTAGCTGCAGGCACTAATGCAGCTTTCATGATGTTTATTATGAATAAGCCAAAGCTTGGCGCTTTAACACGTTCATGTTTTACTGATTTCTTTGCAATAATCACCAAACAACGAATATTGATCTCTGCCTTGCTTCACATTCTGTGCATCTTTTCCACTCAGTTCATCAAAATACTTTTAAACATTAAAGCAGAGGGAAGGAAAACCTTGTTGCTTTGATCTGATCACTCCATGATGGATGTAAGAGGATTTGAATCATAGCAGGAAACTGGCTGGCGTTTAAAAGTGGGCGGAGCTCAGGTGGATTGGTCATCAGGTGACCTTTTACCAACCAATCAGCTGCCAGTCATAGAAGCAACCAGATAATAGGAAGATAGTCAACAAGTCAGTAGATAATAGGAAGGCTACATGAGGACCATCTATTCTCACTTTCTTCTCCTACTACTCATGCAAATTCTGAGAAAACTTTTAAGATGTTACAAAAAAGCAAAAAATAATCAGAGAAGTTTCCATCTACTGGTTTGGACCAAACCAGTAGATGGAAACCAGATCAAACCGCTTCACAAAGCGTAATTTCTTCAGATCTTGACACTGTCTGCAATAAACAGGCAGAAGATGTTGCTAACAAAACCTCTGGGGGATCAGACTCTGAAATTATACCACATTTTTTATACCTCTGGTAAGGAACAGACCCCCAGTGGGTGGCAGCGTTTGCTACCTGGAACTTATTCAGCCAACGTGTTTCCATCTCCCCTTTAGCGCATTAACTCCGTTTTTGGAAAAGCCAATCTCAGGGAAGCATAAAAACCTTTCCTGCAAAATTCAGAAAGTTACTTCAAGTTTCCATCAACCTTTTCTAATGCGATATGTCAACATGCGCATAAAAAACTTTGGTGAAAAAAGGCTAATATTTGCATTTCCATTACAAATGTTTGCAAATTTTGTAAATATTCCAATTATGTCGAAAAACAAAATTTCACAAGTACAACATTTCCATAAAATATGAAATGTCATTAAAATGACATGTGAATAACCTTGTTTATGTGATAAGTCATTAAAAAACACGCTGCACCATGGTCCTCCAACTACTTCCTGTTGTCTTCTGCTTCAGAGTTTTTGCCAGCGGAAACATCCGGTGTGACTCGGAAAAAAAAAATTGATATGGCAAAAACAGAAAACTCAACCAATCTCCAAAATTTTGTTTTGGAAAACAAGAGTTTTTTTGTTTTTTTTTTCTCTTCGAAATTTATGTTTTCGTGGAAACGCAGCTCATGACTCCGTGCAATCTGACGAGTTTTCTTCGATGGAAATTTTTAAATCCTTCTGACTGACTCCAGTTGGGTTTAAAGCCCTAAAATATATCAGTACAGGAAAAAAAGCAGAAATTACACAACTTCAAGATTTTTAATCCCAGATTTATCTGTTTTTTATAAAACACGACTTTCATACAGTCGAGGAATCCAGAATAAGATCTTAAATCTTAACTTTAAGCCTCTAAATTAAGAGATTAAGAATCTCCATCCTTCCTTTAAAAATGTGACATCAGACTTTTCCTGGCTGGGCTTTAATTCTCCTCTTACACCAACAGATCCTCAACACACATCTTATAAAAGCTCTTTAAGCTGAAGAGGTCTCCACGCAGCAAATAAAATCACCTTAATATGCAAACTCATGCCTGGATGTCAGGGAGAGCCTCGGAAAGCCCGGCGTCGGCCCGGTCCGCGCTTCCCGACACGCATGGCCGCCTCCCTCCGCTCACCTCGCCAACCGCAGCATCGACATCAAGTGCTGGAGGTGAAGTGTGAAATGGTTCTGCTGCAGCTGGAGGCCAAACTCTGGGGACTCGTCAGGAATTTCAGACTCACACTTGGAAGGATTTGAGCAAATGCAAAAAGGAAGTTTTTCCATTTCCTGACTCTGATTTCTTTTTTTCACACATCCTGGACGGGTTAAATAAGGCGAAGCGCTCCGACACACCTCCCATCAACTGATAAATACTTAAACTGCACTGTGGCGGGCGCAGAGGTGGGAACTCCAGTAGTGGTGTCAGAAGGAGTGAAAGGAGAAAAGGGACAAACGGTTGATTTCATTATTGCAGGTTTGTCCTGGAAACAGCAATAAATGGCAAACTGAGCAAACATTTGTTGAAGGACAAGCAGCTGTTAAATCAGGACTGCAGAGGCCACAGAGGCTGCGTTTCCATTGGCCATAAAACCGCACAATTTGGAATTATGAAAATTAATTTGCATAATAGAAACATGACAATTTTCAGATAAAAAAAACTCACTTTTTTGTGCTTGAATAAAGTGGTTTTTCGGCTGTATTTAAACTAGCAAAACTGCAATGGAAACACAGGAGTCATGTGATCAACACCAAGATGTTACTACTGGCAAAAATGATGAAGAAGACAAAAGGAAGTGGTAGGAGGATTATGTTTTTAAATGACTGATCTCATGAACAACATTACTCACCTGATTTTTCCACCATAACTGCCAAATTGCGTTTTTATAACATTAGCAAATTGTGCACATTTGTAATCAATACACATCTGTACAGATGTTCACACTGTTTATCACGTCAGTTTGCAGGTTGTGATACAATTCAGTTCTTTGAGAAAGCAGATGTGATTTTATTTTAGCTTTAGATGTCCAAAATGATCCAGCATTCATGGCTGGGCATTGAACAAAAAAATGTTTAGTTTTATGGTTCCTGAGATGAGTTTTTTTAATCAGCAAATGTTGTTTTAGTTACTTTATTCAGCCTATTATAGAAACTAACTATGCTTTGTACCAGAAAAATAATTACATTTGTTTCATTTGAAACTCCAGTTCATGAAAAACCTAAAGCTTCAGTCGCCTGAAAAGGTAAATTAATTTAATACATTCAAACTCGGATGAGAATCTAGTGAAAAACCTTGAACAATGTCTGGATGTGATGAGTTTGCAATACAACTCCCGATCACCAGGTGGCGCCAAAGACACAAGAGGCAGCATGTACAACCATGAACAGAAAAAGAAAAAACACAATCTAATGATTCAGGGACTCCAAAAAAGAAAAACAAAACAAAAAACACTTTGCTGAAATCCTTCTCAGCGTTAGCACAGCAGCAAACATCTACCATCTCCTTTAGCTCTGCTCTTAAGATACAGCCAATCTGCACCCAGGAGAACGAATGGCGCTCCTGGATTGGCTAATAGCATGCTATGTAACACTGGATCTTGGTACTTCAGCTCCCTAAGCTGCAGTTTTTCAAACATACTTTTGATATACAACAAAAATCCACATTTAGGCAAATTCTCCACAAATAATTTGGAGCTACGTTCCACTGAAAAATCTGTGACTACTCAGTTCTTAAATTAGATTATTTGATTAAATTACACTTATTTGAGGAATTAAAAACTTTTTTTAAAGATAAAGTCATGTTTCTAATCCTGGGATTAGGACACAAAACTGAAAAAAAAAAATCATAGAAGGTGCGAGCTGAACCGCAATTACAATGATGTAATTACAATGATGTGTTACAGTTTGTTTCAGCCAACACTGAAACAAACAACAAAACTGCTAGCAAGAGCGCTATTAGAGGTCACACTAAGGTTACATTCACACTGCAGCTCTTGGTGCTCAATTCTGATTTTCTTTTAAATTTAAATAACATTTCTTGCATGGTTGTTCACACTACCACCATACTATTCTCCAATGAGAACAGTTTATGACCCCAACTCCATGCGCAGAAGAAGAACGTTGACGTCACACAGCCGTTTATGTTAGTAAAAATGGCCGCCGCCATTTTGGCTCAGATGGTTCAGACATTGTTTACGTCTGAATTTACTGCTTCTGGCTTCTTCTAAAGCAGAATTATGACGCATGTCTCACGTCAATGATGTAAAACTCAAGATGGCCATTTTATGAAAACTATTAATATCTGATTTTATGCAACATATGGCAATTTGAGCCAGAGGTATTGTTTAAAGACTATAACAAGAATGAAGGTAAGAAAAACCAAAATACAACTAAGAGCTAGCTTCTTCTGGTGCAGAGTCGTGACACACGTCTCACATTAATGACGTAAAAGTTGTAACTTGACCTTTCTGATTTAGTTCCATATGGAAGTGGTGCAGTTGGTAAAGATCAGGATTGGGTCGCTCAGACATCCACGAAAAAGTTGGACATGAGTCGCATTTGAATGGAGCCCAAGTCTGACAACTGGACGATGCTTCGTCCCGCGTCCATCAACCTGAGGTTGCCTCAATCCGTGTTGAGCCGCTTCCTCCAGCTGTGCTTGGTTCTGACTTTGGAAGATTCGGTGTAAAACATGGCGGTGTTTCCTGGGCGGAGAGCCCGTCTCCACCCAGAAAAAACAGCATGACGGAGGGAACGGAGACCATTCCTGCTGCATGAGTGGAAGAGACATGAACACAAGATTTCAGAGCAAACTGACAGCTTGAGAACTAGAAATCAGAGGTGGATTATTTCTGAAGTTTGTCCAAGATAACTTATCATGTTTTGAAGATGAAGACCAGTCATCCCGAGGAGGTCAAACTAAACCCCAGCATGACTCAAAATGCCCCAATCTGTGTGCCGTTCTGCATTTTTAGTCATTTCTGGAAACATTTAAATGTCTTTAAAAATATATACACAATACATTCTTACATTAAATATGAGAAAATATATTTTTCTTTATAGAGAGCAAGTCAGGGTGAGCACAGATTGTACAAATGGATTTGACATCAGGATTAAAACAATAAAATCAGTGGTACTGGATTATCATATAAACTGCAACAGATTAATTCATGGTAGTTTTTTTTCCACAATATTAAAGATGATCTTTTGCTCCATACAGCCGATTTCAATTGGAAAACTTAATATATGTATTTTAATATAAAACGGAAAATAAAGAAGGAATCTGTACAGGATTATTCCCAGGATTTATCTCCAATCCAAACAGAACTGGGTCATCAGTCACGAATTTAAGACTGGAGAAAGAAAGCTAAATAAAGATGCGTGAATGTGCGGGATCGTGGGGAGTACAGAGCAGGGTTCATTGGATAAGAATGCAGCTCAATTAGATCTCAACAAACACACAGGTCACATGGACCTCACACACCCACACCACACACACACACACACACACACACACACACACACACACACACACACACACACACACACACACACACACACACACGCACCATCAGAGTTACCAGCTCACATCACCTGAATGATAAGAGGCTAAAACTGTTTTCTGTTCGCTCCGATGGGAGGCTGAACAGAAAATAAAAATCACCTCACCTGAAAATCCCAAGGTTGTTCCGCCGACTTGTGTCCTCAGCGCAGAATATCCATAAGCTAATCCAAGCAGGTCGGTAAAACGTTCAAAAATCCATGTGGAATCACCGGGAAAGCCTCGGGAAATTAAAAGAAGATAAAGATAGACTGTTTCCGATCCAGGAGGTCGGTCTCCGCTCCAGCAGGTTCCCAAAAGCCGCCTTCATGCGGTCATGCTAGCTCATCCAGCGGAGGCAGAGCGCGAGCAGCGCCGGCCGAAGGAGCACAAACCCCCGCGAAGAGCTGCGGAGCTCCGGGGGGAAAGAGGCCGACTCCGTCCCGGAGTTCAGCCCCGGATGGTCGACTCCTCGCCGGTGTGGCAGAGCCAGCAGCTGTGTGATCCGGTTTCCGCTGGTTCTGGAGGACAGTTGGTGCCAGCTCGCCCCGGTCTGGCCGCTGTCTGCCCCGGTCTGAGGCTCCGTTAAGATCGGGTCAGTATCACCTCGCTCCGACCCGCCCGCTGCGCTCCTTCTGGAGAAATGAGGCAGACTGCAGAAGCACCGCCTGCCTGTCCCGAAAGCCCCGCCCCCCTCAGAAACCAACCAATGGCAGCGGCTCCGTTGCCCCTCGGCCCGCCCCTTCTGCCTCTCTTCCGCCCAGCTCTGATGCAGGGAGTTTGGCAGCGCGGAGCTTCCCAACAGGAGCCAATAGCACACATTCACCCTCTAACACGAAGAGACACGGTCTCCGCCAAGCTTATTCAGCCACAGAGACACTTCTGTCCACACCTGACTGAACCACATTAAAGGCATTTCACACCGTTTTAAAACTGAGTCACCTCCTGAAGCTCGGCTCAGTTTAAAACACTTTCATGTGAGGAACCCAAACCACGTATTTCAGTCAGAAAATACAAAGTTAAACATAGAAGTACGTGGCTCAATGCCCAGAGTGGCAAAATCATGTGGGACAACCTCTAACAAGTCTTAGTGTTTTCACACCAGATAACTGCAAAACTGGTTTCCCATTGAATGACCTTTGACACTTTTGATCCTCCTAAACTCTAACGGTATTTTCAGACCTCATAGTCCTGTAGACTGTCTATTTGGGGACCAAAATTGCAACATTAGCGACATTTTGAGTTGGTATGGTTCATTTTCACACTGCACTGAATGAAACAATCCAAACGTTTGCCAGCATGTTCTCCTCCTGACCTATGGGGGCACTGCACCAAGAACTATAGAAAGAAACAACATGAAAACTTCCAAAGAAGACGAAGCATCACTTCCCTCTTCACAAAACATAAACAAAAATGGAGTGGCATGAGACTTTTGCACTGCTTTTGGAGCGGTCTCCAGTCTGCTTCACACATGCATTCAAACATGAATTCAGCTGAAGTGAGTTCGGATTAATTCACTTCAAGGTTTGCAGGCGGACCAGAGTTTGCTTCTTTGAATTTATTACACATTTACCCATCCACAACTGAACATTGTACTTCAGTACAATGCTATCTGGCACGGTATTGGCTGGCATTTGCAAACCAACCAAACAAGGAGCACTATTCATTTTGCTAAGTGCTGATTGACTGAAACCCCAACAAAAAAACTAATAAAAACTGTAAACATTAGCTTCTGCAGCAGTGCCAAGATGGCGTCCATTGATGCATTTAAAGGTGCATTCGGTATTTAAACAATTAAAATAAACCGTTATAAGTGTTTCTGTGCAGAATCTAATGCATTGTGGATTTTAGCCGAGGAAATTGTCAAGATGAGGAATTAATTCATGAATTAATGCCATGAATAATGGAGGCAGTTCTGAAGACAGAGGGTGAAAAGTGGTTCCAGTGAGGTGACCCTATAATAAAAAACAAGTCCACCTT
The DNA here is from genome assembly GCA_922788865.1 of Poeciliopsis turneri. NCBI lineage: Eukaryota > Metazoa > Chordata > Actinopteri > Cyprinodontiformes > Poeciliidae > Poeciliopsis > Poeciliopsis turneri. The sequence continues at coordinate 36,039 of CAKLNU010000358.1, read as the reverse complement.
TGGTCTGCATCATCATGATAGCCTGCTGTGATTGGCTGGAGGTAAAGCCTGAGGCGACAGGTTTATCAAAGCGGCGACGCAAGTTTCCAGCAGCGATGCCTCCTGCTGGAGGCGTTAGACCTTCAGTTGCTGCTAATTAGCCAACAGGATTCCGAACAAAAGAGAAAATATGATCGACATTAGCAGAGACTGGTACTCATTCTGCAAAAGAAGAGTGAGCCAAAAGCTCATTTTACACACAACTCATTAATAAAAAGGTTTAATTCCTCCAGTAAACTGATTTATTCAGTCACTGAGACGTTGATTTTTTTTTTTTCGTTTTGCTCAAATGTTGTCTGGATAACCTCTCAATTGGTTTGATTTCCCCAGATCGTGTTCACTGGTCTGTAACTCAGGCTTGTTCGTAATAAAATCCTCCTTTTATTCATCGAAGCCTGACTAATAGAGTCTTCACTATTACATCTCACAGAGGCAAATTACAGACAAACCAATGATACCTTGAAAAGCTCCAGAGTCAGAGCAAACTACAAAAAATCACAATAAGCCTCTCATTTTTATTCCACAAGACAAAGCTGAAGACGGACAAATAAGATTAAATATTGAATAAAATCACCTGATTTTCTCCTCTCTGTCCTTTTCCAACTACTAACTCAATTACGGTCTTACATATTTATAACTGAGTAAATAAGTTGCAGCTGCTTTAAAATATCCAAACATTTTTCATTCAGGAGCCTTTATTTTTAAATCTTTTATTAGAGAAAACCTTTGCATCCATGCAAACGTGTCCTTGGCGGTGATTATACAGCCGCTTTCTAAGTTTTAATCAGGCTTAAAACAAAGTTTATATAATTGGGTTGAATTTTTACACCTGCAGCAAATTGAAATACGTTCTGTTAGTCCTGCCTGAAATGGTAAATATTTAAAGTTCACTCAAATCAGCAAAAATCATACATTTAAACTGAATTTATCTTAGAAAAGAAAATAATTACACACCTTGAACATTTCTGTTACGTAGACTCTGAGTATTTCCAATGAATTTGACCTTTGACCTTTGCTTCTAACTGATGTTGTGTTTGACCAGTTCTTTTTCCAAGTACTTAGAGGGTCCAAATGATACAAAATGAAACGTTCCTGCAGTCATTTCTCCGCTGGCTGCAGCTTTCTGGCTGGATTGAATCTGTTTTATGTTTGAGAGAATCACTTTCCAGCCAAGATTCAGCCGTAAACCTGCTGATCGGAGGGGAAGGTGGAAACCTTGCAGGGAACTTTAAGCCCTTTTTTATTATCCCATCCACTTTGATGCTGTTCTACTGAACTGAAGGCTTGTTATTTTTATTTTAGATTTTATGTTGTTTTTCGTGGAAGCACGTTTAAAACCTACAAGTTCAATTGTAGGATTTCTGTCATATAATCTGTGTAAAAAGTATTTATTAAGCTTTTTTTTAACACTACTAAGCACAAAACAGAATCCTATACATCTAAGACACCTTTAAAATCTTCATTAAATCAGATATTAACGTGTAACTGTGAAAGCTTAGCCCCGCCCTCAGACACGGTTAGAAATCCCAAAGTGGGCGGAGCCACGTGACGCTGAGGGCGTGGACAGGCGTGGGGCTGAAAGGAGGGGCGTGTTTCTTTGTTTGATGATGTTCTTCTGTTTTATATTTGAATGTTTTTGAACCTACCGTTGCTGAAAATGAGAATTTGAACTGGTTTAATAAAGATTAGATAAATAACAAAATAAAATTCAACTCCACTGTACAACCTGAATAGGGCAGCAGGCTAAATATTGCAGAAATTACACAAAAATTTCAACATTTGAATAGAAGTATAAAGATATCCTTTAAGCTGCCATATGTAAAAATATACTTTTACATATTTGTTAAAACTGTCAGCATGTTATGACAGTAGAATATGAGATCAATCTCCTCTACAGTCTCTGTTTGATTCTGCTGTTATCTGAAAAAAAATAAACCACTTCATCAGAAACAACCAATCAGAGGCAGGAGGAGGATCTTAGTGCTGTCAATGACCCTCGTGTACACGCTGCTTTCATCCCATCACTTTCTTTATTTTGCTGGTTCATCAGAGTGTAGTTTGCCATGAATGCCATGAATGCGGTCTGTCCATCAGTTAGCATAGCGCTACCAGGGTGAAAAGCTCAACAGCTTCATATTTAATTCCTCGGAACTGGAAGTCAGTCCAGCTTCAGGTTCAGGTTCTGATGGATGTAAACTTTAAACGCTCCACTTCAAAGATGCACTCTTTACTGTTTTATTGTGCAAAGAGCCTGAGGATGAAAAATAATCTGAACTTTTGTTGTTGGAAAGAATGAGTTGAGACAAACATTTCCTCAGAAACATTTAACAAACCAAAGATTGCCTCCGGACAGAAACACAGTAAATGTTTGCATTAGCCACAGCAGACACGTCTGAAGACATAAAAGGAACCCGGCTCTGCATGTTTCTGAGAAATCAACCTCCACGGCCGACAGGAGCTGAAAGGAAAACTTCACAATGCGGCTGTGGAGCCGCAGAAATGTACTTCACTCTCCAAAGCTGCTCAAAAACCAATTAAAACTTGTTGAATCTTGTTAGACGTGGCGCCTGGAGAGCTCAGATCAATAAAAACTTATTAAATAAATACACAATCACAATGTTGAGAGAAACACAATTACAAGTCAATCTGCCATTTCTTTGTTTTCGGTCATTTATCAACGTTTTATTTCATTTATGGATTCCAGATGTTCGTCCAATCAGGTTTGTTTCAAAGTTTCCTGGATGAACTTTGACCTCTCCGACTTCAGGAAGCCTCAGTTTGTCTGACCTGAATAAACATCGAGGGAGAGATTAAAACACATTTTACTTTATTCAGAAGCAACTCACTGCTTACATTGTTTTTTCAAGTACATTTGACATTCATTTCCAAAGTTTGCCAGAAAAAAATTAGCAGAATTTAAAGTTTCAAAACAAAAAAAAGAGATGAAAATCAACTTTTCAATGTTAGAAATTTTTTATTTTTCTTGGAGTTTTTTGTCAGAAATTTGCTCTTTCTGGCCCTAATGCGCCATTGCAACCAAAAGAAAGAAGATAATTTTTCTGTTTGATTTTTATTTTCTAATATTTCTTTGGCTGCGTGATGAAAAACCTTTTGATAAGTATTTTGGCTCATGTGATGAAAACTTTGGACTTTCCTGGATGTAAGAAAATCAAAAATCTCCTCAGTTCTTATAGTTTCATTGTCAAAGAAAATAAAAATGTTTTCAGTAAAACACAAATAACAGCAGATAAAAACTTTTCTTTTTTTAAACTGACCACTATAAGCTGTTTAATTAATCATCTAATTTTCCAAAACAAACTTCCTGTTTTGAATGAAAATAATAATTAATCTGTTTGTGTCTGAAGGAGAGATGCAGACTTAATGTTGAGATGCAAACCAACAAATTAAAGTTTTCTCCGATTCTCCAAATGTTTTTTATCGCTATATATTTGCTCCAATTTGTGTGGATAAATCAGAAATGTTGCATTATGATGAACCCTGGGATTCCTCATTTCTCTTATAAAACAGTTCAGGACTGTAAGGCAGCTAATTCTGGACCAGCACTATAAACCTGCATGTTTTATCCTCACATTAACATCCTCACTGGCGCCATTTTAACCCAAAAGGCCATTTTTACAGTGAATCTTGAACATAAATGGAAGTTAAAGTATTTTTTCTTGCGTTCAGCTGCAAGCGACTGTTCGTTCTTGCATCAGAGTTTAACCTTACAGCTCGGATCCTCAGGGAGCCACGAGCAGAATTTAAATTTCAGCAGCTCTCCTTCAAAACTCCAAGTCAAACAGCATCTTCCCCATAATGTGACAGCCTGGTTTTCCACCTCGACAGTTTAATGAACGGCAGTAAAACGCAGACAGGAGGCAGTTTAGTGAGGAAAAGGTTCTGAACATGAAAAACAGACGAACCTGGATCTTAATGAATCTGTGAAAAGGTCAACAGAAAAGCTGCGTCGTATCTTTTGATTTAAACATTCGAAATGTTCCTCAGCTTTTAATCGGGAGATTTTGCAGGAGAGCAGAAATAAAAGGTTGTTTAACTTCCCAGATGGTGACATTTCAGGTTCCTGATGTTCGTCTGCTGCTTTCAGAGAGTTTTAGATTCAAACCCAAAACTCTGCAGTCTGAGCCGCTTTGAACACAACTAAACCCGACCCGATTCATGCAAACCGACTCGAATCTCCTGGAAAATCAGGGCCTTGCAGGAAAACTTTCAAACATCCTAAATTTATATAAAATAAAAAGTTCTCATGTCTGACCTTTTCCTTTATGTTTTAAAAAGAAAATGAAAGAAAAAAGAAAGTTTTATTAGATATAAACACCTACAAACAACCTTTTTTGCACTCAACAGCGTCTTGAATGTTCAGCCTATAAGTATCACAATGAGATAAAGATCTGGGCTTTGACTAGGTCAGGATTTTTCTGCTCTTAATTCTGTGGATTTACTGGGTTTTGGCCTCTCACCATGACACCTCCACCTCCGTGCTTCACAGTTTACACCCTTCTTTCCAAAAACAGTTGAATCTAGTTTAAATCAGCATTTTTTTAATCAAAAATGTTAAACCAGCAAATTTTCACTTTAAATATGTTGGAAACGACTAAAAGAATCAAAGAAAATAAAGAATAAAACTGAAAACAAAAACAAACCTGATGAAACTTCATCCCAACTCAGCTTGAAGATAATCCCAGATGTTCGTCTGAATGCGCTCACCTCCTGTGTGTGTGTGTGTGTGTGTGTGTGTGTGTGTGTGTGTGTGTGTGTGTGTGTGTGTGTGTCCTGAGCAGCTCCACACACTGACAGCAGCAGCATATGGGTTATTAGCATAGGATGTTTCCTCACCTTGAGTTTCAGTTCTTAGAGAATCAGAGCTGAACAGAAACTCACTAAAAGTTGTTCTTTTTTTATGCATCTATAAAAAACCAGCTTGTTTCTGAATAATTTATGTCCTGCTGCTTTTTGCTTCTTTTCCTCCATGAGTCTGGATTCAAACCTCGTCTTCATGTCGTTTCCAGGCTGAGCTCCGATGATTCCCAGGAATCAGCAGCAGATAGAAAACAAACTGACTGACTTGGTGTGAAACCGCAGCTTTACATCCACAGAAATGTTTTCTCATCATTATTTAACCAGTTTGGACCAGAATCCATGACGTCACCATCTGGGCCTGAATGTAAAAATAAATACATTTCAGAAACTGATGCTCCAGAATGTATTGATAAACCCAATAAACTATTAAAATATTGCCTCGACACTCAATTCAATTCCGGTTATTTACACCAATTCAGAAACAAAAAACCATTTGATAAAATTACATAATGTTGAACCTCCAGGATTTCATGATTGTTTCTGTGATTTTGAGCAAAGATTTTTCTGATAATTTCAGAATATTTGTGTTTCTGTATGACGGTAAATGTGGCTTTTTGTTTCTCGCTGAATCAATCACTACAATCAATTAAAGCTAAAGCAGAAGTGGAGCAGAAATAAGAAACACTGCCACCTGCAGGTGGGAGTTAGCATCGCCAATGATTTTTAAAATTTTATTTTTAATTTGCATGTTAAAACATTACAGTCTTAAAAAGAGGTGTTAAAAAATTAAATAAAATAGTAAAGAAAAAAATGCACTTTGAAATGGATTCATTCAGGACAAAAACAAAACAGAGAATATAAACAATAAAATTATTTACCATTTGTGGATTTTTTTCTTTAATCTTGGCAGATATTTTCGGATTTGCATTATTATTTTTCTTTTATTAATATAAAGTTACATACATTTTGGGTAGAATTGGGAAAGAGGGAGAGAAAAGGAAAATAAATAAATGATATGCTAGAATAAAACATGAAAAATTAAATAAAGAAGCTCAACATTTTGGACTGTTTTTGTGAAAAATTTGCAGTAAAGTCACATTAGCATGAAAACGTGCAGGAATCTGTTGATTTTGAATGAATTTCCACAGGAAACTGGAGGAAGTGATGGATGTGTTTTGGTGTCTGGAGTCTAGAGGGCCACATGAAAAGCTAAGGCGGGTCGGATTTGGCCCCCAGACCTTCAGTTTGACACCTGAGAGACATTTTTTATGCCAAACCAGTAAATCCATATTTTCCCTCTCATGTTTAAATGAACTCTGAGTTTTTCTAAACTTTCTGCTGCTCACCTTGTTGATGTTTTGCTGAGGAAAGAGCCGCCGCATGCAGCAGGAACACACACATGTTCCTGCTGCGCAGCCGTGTGTGTACAGGCTGCAGCACACCGGCACACCTTCAATATTTTATAAGCTTCCAGATGGTGCCGTAGAGCTTCTAATAACCGTCTTTAATCAGAGGTGTGTGTGTGTGTGTGTGTGTGTGTGTGTGTGTGTGTGTGTGTGTGTGTGTGTGTGTGATTCCTGCGATCAAAGAATCCGACTCAAATAGCAGGCAAACGTTGAGAGCCAGACGCAGCATCAATTATTCATAAAACACACATGAAATCATGTGTCGTCTTCTGTAAGAACGTCTGAAGTTTCGTCAGAAGTTTCCGCAGAGCGACGCCAGAAACTTTCCCTCTTTTTTTTAAAGGTTTTCATTTGATTCTGCAGAATCACCGTTTCCTTTTCCTCCCTTCCTTCTCCAACCTTTTTTTTATTTATTTCCTTTTTGATCGTTTCCAAACCAAACTTGAAGTTCCTGAACATGAGCTGATCTGCAGGATCCTGTGTGTAAAGGTACATAAACCCTTTCATACCTTATCGGTCTCTCAGGTCTGCAGATCAGTTGCTCCTGGAGGTACCGAGATCTAGAAGGAAGCTCAGAGGGGACAGGGCTTTCTCTGTCGTGGGTCCTAAGTTACAGGTTAGAGGCCCCTTCACTGTCCACTTTTAAAGCTCGTCTTAAAACACGTCTGTTTTACTCGGCTTTCAACTCCAGCGAGATCTAGTTTTATATTGTATGTTTGTTTTAAACTGTAAGAGTTTTTATTGTGTACAGCACTTTGTATCAGCTGTGGTTGTCTTAAAGTGCTTTATAAATAAAGTATAGTATGGTAAAGTCACATGACCTTCACATGTCAGCAGTACTTTGGGTTATTTGGTCATAAGAGAGAAAAAATGGGGATTAATTTTTCAGTCATATTCACCAAGTCATTCATTAATTTCTGAATGTTTCAAGTAAAAAAATAAATTATTTAGTAAGCTGAATGTCTACATTACAGAGTAATTATTTAAAATATTTACACATTATTGTCACATATATTACAAACTAAATATTTAGTTACATCAGATTTTATTGTTGAGCTAAAAAGCAAATATTATAGATATTTGGATGTTTAATTTAGTAACTAAATATTGATTTTGCAGATGATATTTATAAACGAATGAATTTGTAAACTCTTTAATTGGTAAAAATGGTGAAATGTAACAGAAAAATTGCTGTGACATCGCAAATGTTAGTCTATAATAATCTGCCTTGGATTATTCTGTACAACCTGAATGTTTTGCTGCTGGTGAAACTTTGTGGGAAACATGAGGCGCCATCTTGGATCTCATTACTGTCGGTTTCTGATCATTTTCTCTGGTTTCTGTTCGAGCAGTTCATTTCTAAGACATGCCGGGCGTCCTGTTATAAATTTGCATCAGATTATCATCCATAATCCTCAGAAACGCCCCCAAAGGCCCCATTAACAAGTCAAAAAATTCCTCAAGTCAACTTTTGACTCACCCGGCTCATCTGTGAGCTTCAGTTTACAACCAGGAGGCATTCTGCATGGAAAATACAAAGACCCACATAAACAGAAAGTGGGCCGAGCCATTGGCAGCCATTTCCCCATGTAGGCCACTGCAGAGAGCTGGGAGAGCGGCGCCGCGTTCGCTCCCGGTTTGATCAGAGCAACGGAGTCAAACTTATTTATGCATGAATGTGACACTGTCTCAGGAGGATCCAGCCAAATATGAAATTTAATTTTCTATTAGAGCCAAAACTCTCAATATAGATGGAAACTGATGAGGCTTTAGAGGGAATGTCTGAGTATTACAACAGGACAAATAGAAAATTTACAACTTTTATGGCAAACACACACAAAAACTACTGATGTTAGTGTGTTGACTTAATAAATTAATTAAATCTGAATCTTTAAGGCAGTTTGGACAAACATCAACATCTGAACTCACCGGCCAAAGTCCTCAGTCTGCAGCTTTCAGGGCGTTGATGTTCCCTCCGTTTCCTGCTGCAAACGTTTCATTCCTGTCATCTGAAACATTTAATTAAACCAGAAGCAAAGTCAAAACGGAAAACTGTGTTTGAGAGGCAAGAAGAGTTAAAAACACTGACAAAAATACACCGAGGGAGCAAGAAAAAACATCAGGCATCGTAATTAATCCTAATATCAGAATATTCAAATAAAAATATTTTACTGTTGTAGACAAAACTTTTTACGTGAAGTTTTTTGCTACTGAAGCAACAATATAATGCTTAAAATGAAACAAAAACATGAGAAACAATCCTGAGTTCAGCTGCTCCGTCTGACCTGATTCAGTTCATTTAAGATAAATATTTAACTTCATATCAAATATTCTGCTGACTTTAAGGATTTTATGGCTTCACTCTGAATTCATCTTCAAGAAACTAAAACCTGTCAAGATTATAAATGTGTCTGTTTCTTGTTTGTTATCCAGCTTATCATTTGGGTCAAAAGAAAAACAAAAAAGCAAGATAGAGTTTTTATGTTTTCCTTTTTTGTTTCAAACTAAAAAATAAAGTGCCTGAATGGACACCGCCTGTTGCCTTTGATAAGTCAAACCTTTTTAATTTTTCATGGGTTTCCATCAAACAAGATAAAAACAAAACTAAAAGAGAACGAGTGAACCTTGAAATGCAGCAGCTGAACTGCAGAGGGCCGAACACGGAGCCCTGCTGAACTCCACAGTAATGCAACAGTTCTGATTAAAACTGAGAGGAAACTGCAGGAGGCTCAGAAAGAGCGAGCTTCAGCACAACGCTTTAACACCGATGCAGTTTTCTCACTCCAAATGAAGCATCATGCATCCGCGTAGAGGGAATCCTGCATATAATTATTAAAATGTATGCAAATCACCAGCAGAGCAAGTAACTTCTGTTGTTCATCAGATCAGTGTTAAGACGCAGATTGTCTGCAGAAGGAAACAAAGAGCCATCGTTTCATTTAAGAACAGGTGGAATCGATCATCTCCAACAGAGAAAACTGAAAATAAGTCATCCATAAACATCATTTAAAACGTGTTGGAGATTTTGTTTTCAGAAACAGGATAAAGCCAGAAGAACTCAGCAGAGAAAAGTTAAAGGATCAGAATCAGGAACATTCAACAGCCGACATGTTTAACTGCAGCTGGACGTTTCATGGCTTCAGAAAGACACAAGACAAGAATAATTCAAAGAACCAAGCGCCGCGATTAACAACGTTTGGTCTGACTCAAACATTAGGTCAAGGAATAACCAACCAACCAACCGTCCAACCAACCGTCCAACCAACCAACCATCCAACCATCCAACCATCCAACCAACCAACCATCCAACCAACCATCCAACCAACCAACCAACCATCCAACCATCCATCCATCCATCCATCCATCCATCCATCCATCCATCCATCCATCCATCCAGCTGGATGAGATAAACTGGCTGACCAGTTTATCTTGTCATGGCTCCTCCGTCGTTCTTCTTCTCCTCCTGCGTTTTGTGTTTTTCTGTATTTTGGGACATTTAAAGGTTTTTCCTGGTGGCAGATAAAACTGGCAGATTTAATGAGACGCAGTTTTACTGCAGCGTGAGGCGCCATCTGCCTCCATCTGCTCTCACATTCCTCAACACCTACTCACTCATACAACATATAAAACACACACACACACGCACACACACCTACACACACCTACACACACACACACACGCACGCACGCACACACACACACACACACACACGCACACAGACACACTCTGCTTACTATATAAGAAGAAAACAGTAAACAGAAACACAAAACCTCGTCTTTCCTAATCGCACCGATGCGGTTCCGTCTCACAGATGAAATCCATAACAGTGTATTGAATCCTCTGCAGGTGATAAAAGAAGGAGGAGAAAATTTTTGCCAGAAAACTCAGAAATTTTGAAATTCATCACCACAGTTTTCTAGAAAAAAGAAAAGAGTTTCTGAGCTCCAAAGGTAAAAACTTGCAATGAAAAACTCAAAAACTGTGACATTAACCTATCATAGATACTGGAGAACAGAAGTGCATTTCTGTCTCATAAATTCTCTGGAAAAAACAGGGAGTTCCTGAGCGCCAAAAGTAAAAAAAAAAAAAAAATGCAAGAAAAAACTCAGAAATGTTGAGTTGAATCTGAGAAACGTTCTAGAAAAAAAAACGTGGAAATTTCTGTGCTTGAAAAGTCAAACTGGAAAATCACTGGAGCTAATTTTTTGTTCAAACAAACGATGCAGAAATTAATCCTGTACCCAGAATGCATTGCAAACAGTTTAAAATCTTCTCATGTTTTCTGTTTGAATCCCTTCTCTGGCTAATAAACCAAAATTAGCAACATTGTTTGCAACAGCTAATCTCTCAGGTGGGGTTGCAGTGAGATTCGTGCTTTAGGGTTAGCACAGCTAGCTTTTCAGCCTTGGTTTTTGTCACTCATGCTGCCTCATTGGCCACATCACCACCATGCTGAAAATAGGGACAGAGTTGCATTTCAAACTAAAAGCATGCAAGCAAAACAAACGCACAACAACTACAGTTTCATGCTTCACATGAGGCTGACTAACGCTGGTTCTGGTGGTCACTGTTCGTGTCATAAATAAAAATAATAAAGCATAAGAGCTGCTCAGTGAGACTTTGTGGTGTGTTTATTCTGATGTAGAGAAACTCTGAGATGTTCATTGTGGCTCTGAGCCATTAGAGGCCGGCGCTAACAAAGAGCTATAAATCACTGATGGTATCAGCGGCAGGAAACTCGCCTGGATGCTGCATTCAGAGCAGGAGGAAGACGAGTGTTAGGATGAGATAATAGCACATCAGGTTTTCCTCCTCCACTTAAACACAACTTTTATTCTTTAAACAGAGTCTTGGTCACAGAACTAAATAAATAAATAAAAAATAAAGAAAGAAATCAATTGAGTAACACAGACCGCGGTTACCATGGTTATAGTTCTGCACACAGTTATTATCTTGTTTACTGGGTAACGTCAGAAAATCCTGGCCTGAATCTGCTTTCAGAGGGTGAATCTGACTGCAGCGAAATGAATCTGCATTAAACTGCATTAATGTTAATAATCAGCCTGAAAGATGACTTAGTTACATTTCCCATGTTTCATGGGAATTTAAGACTTTTTAATGTCACTTTGACTTAAAGTTAAGACTGAAAAGTTATTCATTTAAGGCATGGTTTACAGCCAAGCTTACCAAAACCTGTGAATCTGCCTTGTACACATGATTTTTGCTAGCTAGCTAACAAGGGTATATTAGCAGTTAGCGCCTGGCAGCTAAAACCTCCTCCAGTCACAGAATGCAATGAGGATGTTTGCATGCGAGAAAAACTACATTCTGTGTTCTACGTTCTGCCACAAGGTCATTTTATTAACATGTTAAATGTTTTAGATCAAATTTGAGACCTTTAAGACGTCCAGGCTCACCGGTCAGCTGTTTCCACACTAAACACTCAAATCAAAACTCATCTTCAAGAAAAGAAGGGAAGAAGAAGAAAGATGTTTCAAAGTTATGATCGAATCAGTGCAAATTAAAAAAGCTGATTTTTGCGTTTCACATTCTACTGTAACAGAGATGCTGCAGGTTGAAACTACTGAACTCCTGATAAACTATTATTATTATCCTCTGTGTTGTTTCTACTCAGCACATTTTGTGAAGCAGAAAGTTTAAAACAATAACCTTAAATAATCTCTAAGGGCAAAATGTTGAAATGCAGTTTCATCATCATGATGGGAAACATATTTTGTGCTTCTTTTGAGCTGCGCTGCCCTTTGCAAAGAGGCTTTTCATTATTTAAAGCGTCTTTTAATATTTGATGGTGAACCACAGTGAGGTGGACGGTCCTGCATGTTTCAGACGTGTCTCTGCTGCAACACATTAAAATGACTCCTGATCAGACTCGGCCTCACAACGACAGAAAGCTGAAATATTCAGCTGTGAAAACATTAAAAATGCATCTCAGGTTTTTGTTCTAAAATAGTTTTTGACCTTTTTTGATCACAAAGGCAGTAAAATATCACCTTAAACATGTGAAAGTTGGTTTTCTGAAATTAAATGTTCTTTTAGTGTCAGTGTGATGAAATGGATCTCAGATATGATGGTTTACAGGAGAAACGATTATTTATTCACTCAATACGATCGAGACTCTGCAGGCCTGTGAATGTTGAGAGAAATGATGATTCAACCCAGGAAACATGTCAACATGGACTCATCATGATAAAATGACTCCATTAGCTTCTGGTTTCTAACGAACTGAACCACCTGAGAGCGTTTGGTCTGTTATTGGGGGAGAACCAAACGTAAACACAGGAAGTAGATTCTGATCCGGTAGAAAACTTGGAGAATTTAATCGTGCCATTATTTGGCTTTTGGGTTTTAAATGATGGAGGAAGGAAACCGATCAGACTTGGAGAACCTGTGGAGAGTTGGAACTTTAATAAAAGACGCCCGGCTTTTGTTTATTAGTTTATTTCAAGGAATCGCTCCACAGCTGATCTGAAACTGAGACGATGGCCTCCTAATGGCCTCCAGGATTGTTCTGCAGCCTGGACTGATTGCTCTGTTCACAGCTACACAGATAAACTGCGCCAAGGAGAGAAACAAATCAGAGTTCATTTTGAACAAAGTAAACATTTATGAAAACACACTGCGGTCCGACGGACTCGGTCTGACTGGAGACCAGAACTTCATCACCTGCTCCAGCTCTGTGGTTCTCTCTCTCCGCCCTGAAACTCCATCTGCTTCCAGAGCGAGGAGGAGGAACTGTTCACACGCTCTGGACCAACATGGAAAGTTATGGATGAGAATCTTTTCTGCTTTTGCAACCAGTTGGCATTAACAGCCCTGCAGGGCGACTTCTGTAGGAATATTTAACCGTCTAATAAGTCACTAAATGCTCTCCTGTCTCCATATTAAAGCTAAGACAAAGAGACTCAGAGGAGGTGTAATTTTCTGATGAAGTTCTGCTGCTTCTGCAGTATCTTCCTGTTTTTATGTCTCCAACAGTCCTAATACATCGTCAGACTTTTTAAGTAAATAATTAAAATTGATGACACAAGATTTTTTTCCATGACAAGCACTTTTTCATCAACTTTAAGAAGTTACTGATGTAAAACAATCTCCTTTATTGGGCTGCAAAGTTACTTTAAGTTGTTTTTGGCTTTTTTCAAGTGTGCAAAGATATTTGCACAGGAAACAAAAATTCTGGCCATCACTTTGTGGACACAGAAAATAACCAACCAAAATGTAGAGAAAGAGGTTTAAGATGTTTAATTGGGACGGTGAGAGCATCTTGCTGCAGAAACCATCGGCACATCCTGACGCCAGGAGTTTTTCCTCCACTGCAGGTCACTAATGGGACGAGTGCAGCCGTATAAAACGCTTCTTAATGGACAGCAGGCGCGCAGCAGGGCAGATGTTACAGCGTTTTACAGAAACTGAAAGGTGGATGGAGGGCGAGAGCGGCAGCCGGCTGCAGATAAGTTAAAGTTCACAGCTTTATTCCTAAATGCTCAAGTTTAACCGTAAATATAGCAGAGAAAACGCAGAATAACGGCAAATTCACAGTGTTTAGGGAAACTTAAAGGAAGATTCCCTGAACGTCTTAAAACCCAATATAACTCTAGAGAAATACATAATATTGAAATGCAAAGTGAATACGTTTCAAGGGGAATTTTCATTTAAGAGGAAAAGCTTAAAAAATCAATATTAATAACAACTCCCTGCTGCGGAGTCGGAGCGAATGCATAAACATGAGCAGGAGAACCCTTTCTCTGAATTTCTGCTTTAATTCGATAACATCATCAGGATTGTTGTTTCTTTCCAGAATCTGATTCAGTCAGAGACTCAAATGATTCCTGCCAAGAAAAATGGGCATAAAATTCAGTTTATAGGCATAAAAACCCCAAAAAGATCTGCAGTGGGAGAGAAGAGCTGAATACCAACACACAGCACAGCTTTCAGAGCATTTGTTTAAAAACTGACAGATTTTTTCTATCAGACTACAGATTTAACATCGGCAGGAAGGAGCTACACTGCAAAAACACAAAACTAACTTTATATGAGATTAAGTTTTAAGTCCAAAAAAAGTTCATATTATTGAAGAAGTCGTCGTTCCACTGGCAGATCATTCAACTTACTGCATGGAAAACGTATGGAAGCCCATTTCTGCCATGACAGGAAAAATAAAATCCCAACAGGAAGTCGAAATCATGTCGTAATTATGAGATCAAAATGGGATGTATATGGGATATGGAGAGATTATTTCAACTGACCGAAACTGTTTTTCTTTCTTTCTTTTCCAGACAGCATGCTGTCTGAGATAAACACATCGTTTCATTTTATCTGTCTATTAAGGAATATTTAAACATGTATCTCACAGTCATGACTTTGAATCTTATAATTATGACTTTGAAAATTGAAATTATGACTTCCTGTATCTTGCAGGGCTTTTATTTTTTCTTTCATGGCAGGAATGGCCTTCCATAAAATGTCCTACTATAAGTGTAACTGGTACTTTTTTAAAAATCAATATTAAGAAATTATGACTTAAAACAAGCTCTTATATCTTGCTGAAAAGTTAGTTATGGTTTGGTTTTGTCTTTTTTTGAGTTTCTAGTGCAAAAATAATTTTTGTGTTTTTGGAGTGCATAAACTGTGTCAAGCTTTGCCCTCCATAAACTCTGATAAAAACCAGTTTGACCAGTTCAATTAGGATCGAAGGTAAAAACTAAATAACACTAACAATCATGAGCTTTGATAAATGTTGCTGCCAAATCCTATCAAAGTGTGTGAAATTAAATATTGCACGATGTGCAGAACTGTTCAGACTCTCAGAGTGAAGCAGTGATCATGCTGTTGTTGACGTCGCCTCTCCGCTGTTTTAACCTTTCCATTCAAATTCTTCTGTTTCATTTGAATATTTTCAGCTCCACAGAGAATCCAAAGAATATTCTTCAGCAGGAGATGTTAAGGCTAAAATAAAGACACTGAATTTATTTAATTACATAGAAATATGGATTGAATGCCAGCATTGAATTGTTGCATAGCTATAAGATGGTGAACTGCAGATACATGTAGGTAAAAAGCCAACGATTACACAACACTAAATGAAGTTAAATTACATTATACGGACATATTATGCAAAATTCACTTTTTGTAAGTTTTAATTTTACTTCCATTCGTTTCTCAGCTGTTTGTAAAAGCAGCTTAAAAAACATCTGGACATTTTAAGTTCATGTCTTTTGGTGTCGAAAAGAAGTCGTTTCAAAAACGTCTCAATCGTTGAGTCATGTTCTACAAGCGCTGCGCCGTTACCTAGCAACCCCAGTGGAGTTCCACCCATAACCTAGCAACCCCAGTGGAGTTCCGCCCGTTACCTAGCAACACAAGTTGAGTTCCAGCAGCAGAATATTTGGATTTGAAGTGACAGAGATCTATAGATCTATTCTGACAAGAAATGAAAACGCGTCACCTTTAAAGGAGCAAAGAACTATAGGTTATAGCTATAACATTTTTAACAGACGAGTTTGTTCATTGCCTATTTTAATGCAAGACAGGAAGGCATACATGCATGGTATCAATCTGATTTGGGAAGAAACTGTCTCCATGGCAACTGGTTTCTGTTAGTTGTCCTCTCTAGCGCCAGTCTGAAAGTAAAAATGTAAACATTTATGTCCAGAATGTGTGGGGTCTGCAGATATTTTAGTTTCCCTACTTTGTGATCTGTGAGATTTTTAGTGTCTTATTAATTAAATCATTTTTCTCTCATTTTAAACAGATAATTTACTAAAAGTGAGATTAGAAATGGTTCAGTTTGTTCCTGATTCCTTTGCAAATAAAAAAGCTTTTTTGTTCCAATCTGTAAAGTGTTACTAACATTTACAGAATCATGCATTTTTGTTTCATCGTTCTGGTTCTGGTTTAAATAGAAAGTGAGATTTTAATGTAAATCTGTCTATGTTTGCGTTTTTGTCACGTCGGTTTTAAACTGATGACAGCAATAAAAAGCCGAGGACAGATGGAATCTGCGTTTTGTGTAAAGAAGAGCAGTGGAGATGTCTGGCTGCAGCACAACATGAAGGAGGAGAAGAAAACCCGTCAGCAGCTTCCCACACAGAGAGAGAGAGATGGAGAGATGGAGGACTGGAATAAAATCTGACTGAAGCCAAAAATAAAGTAGCTGAAAGCTGCAGGTCGGCCTGCAGTCATGTTTGAATGGACCACACAGAAATATTCCAAATTATCTCATTTATATTTAACAGTCTGCTTTTTATAGTGAAGTTTTCTCTTATTCAGGAAGCAAAGAACTGAATTAATCGATTACTAAATTAGTTGACGATTGTTTCAATAATCGATTGTCCGATTAATCGCTTCAGAACCAGGAACATCATTTAGATTTTTACTCATCAATTTTTTCTGGGATGAATTTAGAAATGTTTGAGTTCATGTATGATGGGAAATGTTTAGATTTATGAGTCTCTCTCTTCTCCAGCCCTGAATGTGAAAATAAGAACAATGTTCAACATGTTCGCTCCAAAATAAAATATTATAATAAAACTGTTCATAAAAACCCACAATAACGGTCAAAAATGCTACATAACACTAACAAACAATAATAAACAACATGTTTACAACATGAACAACTTTCATACAGAAAACAAACATTTTAGCGCCAGCAGTGCAGGAAGCTACGGAAGCCCAGGAGGCTCAAAGTGCAGAAACACCATAATAAAAATAACTGAATGAGATTAAATTCACACTCAATATAAAATGAATTAGAAATAATAATTTCCAAAAAGTACATTAGTTGAGAACTTTATGATTCACTGCTTTCGTCAGTGGAGTGAAAGTTTCTGCAGCAAAATCCTGAGGGAGAAACGCATTAACTCCAGATTGAACATTTATTAACTTCATGCAGCTCCGTCTGCGTTTTATGGGTCCCTCTGATGAAGAAGCCTCCTCTCTCTGTCTCGGCCATTTGGGTCTTGATTTGTGACGCCGGACGTTGAAAAGGCCAAAGCCGTCAGCGGGTCTCTGAGCGCAGACAGGCGCCGGGTCGGTTCCTGCTGTTAAGTCCAATCCTGGAGACATGAATCTCAAGCAGCAGCCCCAGTGGGTGCATAGATATATTTATTTACAGTCAGTCACTGCCTCCATGCATCGCGGAGGGCAGGCCCCGATTACCACAAAATCATTTTGAGAAAGAAGCTTTTTTAATGAAAAGATGTGCATGAGGTCATAATATTACTCACATAAAGTTGCAATATAAAAATAAAGTTACAAAATAAATTGAAAAAGTTGCATTTTTAATGACAATATTAATGTCATCATGGTACCAAAACGAAGTTACAATATTACAACAGTGAAGTTGTAATATGGGAATAAAGTCATTTAGAAAGGAAAATATGTTTTCCTGATTTTCTCCTGCTCACATCCAAGATGGAGGTTATTGTGAATGTTAAAGCAACAGCAGATCTCCTGTTTATTCTGCTAATAATTCAGCTCCTTCCTGTCAGTTTATGATCAATTAAATATGTTAAACACGATTCAGATCCTCCGTTTTTCCATCCAGGATCCAGACTCTGACTTATTGGATCATCCCGCCTCACTGAGCTGGTACTGCTGGCGCTAACAACGGCGAATCAGAACCAGTACCTGGTTTTCTGTGTTTTCACACATGAACAGCTCATTGGGTGGAAATCAAGCAGCGCAGGAATCATTTAGGAATCCAACCAGCTGATAATGTCTGCAGCCAGTCCAACAATTAGAAATCGTTATTCATTTGCTGGCTCAACAGCTCACTGCACAAACTCAGGGCTCAGAAAATAAAGTGATAATGAGGAGATTATTCTGCGCTCCGAAATATTCTGGGACTTTACCTCCTTCCTTATCAAACCTCCAAACAGCAGCACAGGTTCAGACATTTGATCAGGAAAGTAAAAACTTTTAAAAGGAGATCTGCAGCTCTGACTAAATCTGTAAGAATCTGTTAAACTTTAGACTCACATGAGAACCAAAATCTTCTACAAACAGCAGCAGCAAAACACCAACAGGAGCAGAAGGAGACATTTAGTTTCATCATCAGGAGCTAGACATGACCATTTCCCTCTAGTCGGGTTTATTCTGACTGCACTGTTTCTGCTTCACATCACAGAAACATCCTACAGTCAGAGAAATAAACATTTCATCAAAATCCCATAAATCAAATCAATGTTTCACTTATGAGTCCTTTAATCCTGGAAATGTTCTCCAGGTGAGAGAAGGCCGGGTTTGGAACCGACTTTATGTGGCTCTGAAGGTCAGAGGTCAGCCTGATCTCCAGCTTCTGTCTGTAATAACTGAAGCTGTGCTTTGACTCTATAACTCTAGATCTATAATTTTGGGAATAACATGAAGTAATTTCCTTCAGCTTTCTCCTCGGTGTCCCGTCTTCACTCATAGTCTAGTCCCGTCTGTACAGTTGGCCGACTCCCCCTAGTGGTCTGGAGGATTCTGGAGTGATTTTGTTATTTGTTGCTGGACTGAAGGCGAAATGCGATATGCAGTAGGAGCTTAATCGCATTTTGAAATCGATATTTAAGTCTTTTGAATTGATTGCAATTCTCAATAAAATTACATTTTTCTGCACCTTTAATAAGCAGAAACAGACAACAGATTGATTGATGGATCAACGCAGAACTAATATAAGACAGAAAATTGCAAAATATACGAAATTATAACAACGAGGAGGTGAGAAACGTCAAACTCTTTGCTGATGTGAAAACATTGTTTTTGCTTTGAACACAAACTAAACAGGGATTCTGTTTTAATCATTATTACAGAAATAATTCAGCTGAGCTGACTGTGACGGCTGTGAGCCAAGCGCTAATGCACCATTAAGGTATTTATCTCTCCTAAATAAACATTCGCTCCACAGTGTCCTCTGCCTCGTTACGTTTCTGTACAAACTGGGGAAAGTCATCCAAACAGCCTTTTTATAGAATTGCTGGATTAACCTGATTTTTCCTGCAACATCCTGCATGAATGTGTGTTTTCAATGAATTCACTGTACAGCATCCACCTCACACACACACACACACACACACACACACACACACACACACACACACACACAGAATAACCTTTTGTTCCACCTCCACGGTCCCCAATTACAGTAATCTCCTTCCTGAGTTAATCCCGCTCCGTGGAACTTTGAAGTGGAGGCGCTTCGGCGAACATCAAAGTTTTCTCCTCGGCGGCAGGAGAAACTCTGCGGGAAAAAACGGCCGAGGACGGAGGAGGATGTCATGGATGGAGGATCCCACACAACACAAATATGCCCTTCACCGGACCATTAGAGGGGAAATGCACCTGCAGCTTCAGACTCCTTTCACTGAAGTTTGGCCGTTTTACAGAGGAACTGAAGGGCAGAAAATCCTGTTAATATAAAAGAGGCAAAATGTTACGACAAACGGATCCATAAAGCACAACTTTAGACTGGAAGTGCACCATGAATTAAAATGTTCTTGTGTAATAATAGCACTAATACGCCCATACAAACCACTGAATACAACATGAAATGTCAGATTTATGATTAATTTGACAAATGTACCAGTTTAACTTCCATATTCAGATTTAAAGACCAGCAGGTGAAACGATTCTGGAGAAGATTGAGAAGGTTTGATGCTAAGACAACTGAACAGGTTTAAACTGTTCAGTTATTTTACTGACCTGCAGATTTGACACATCTGGGAACAAACGCAACACAAACAGCTAAATGTTGCTAAATGTTGCCTCACTAAGCATTAGCAGCAAGTAGCAACCAGCCTTAAGCATTAGCAAGTAGGGAGCTAGCAGCTATTAGCATTAACTTCAGTTTATTTACAGAACAACATTTCACAACAAATGTTGCTATAAGACTTTATAAAATGCTACATTAGCAGGTAGATACCATTGATTAGCAGCTTGGTAGCTCGTAACTATTAGCATTAGTAACCATGTAAAAAGTTTTTAGCATTAGCAGTTAGGAAGCTAGTTGCTTTTAGCATTAGCAGGGGCACCTGGGTAATTAGATGCTTTTACAATTAGCTGGTAGCTTAGAATTAGCTAATGGAAATGACTGGGTAGCTTGAAGGAGCGGACTGCAGGGGGAGTTTCCTTTTGCTCCGACAACAAAAGCCAGAAACTACTTGAGGCCCCTCATCGCCCCCTAGTGGCCCCCTAGTGGCCTCCTAGTGGCCCCCCACAGGGCCCTGGACCCCACTTTGAGAAACACTGCACTATATTATGGTCCAGCGTATTAAAAAGAGCCTTTTCAGCTCCATTTTAACTGGTTATACTGGTGCAAAGACAAACCGGACTAATCGGTGTGTTTCGTGCATTTCTGTCCCCCAGCCAACGCGCCGCGGTTTATTGGTTCCTGCTCACCGGGTCGGTTTTATTTATCTGTCTCCAGATTGATTCCAGGATTTATTGCTAAGTTTTTAATCGTTTCTTTGTGAACATAAAGCCTGGATGCTGAGACTGAACCCTAACTTACTTCAGCAGAGAGTGTTTTGAAGGCCAGCCTGGTTATTGCTCCGTTTCTAAAATCCTACTTTATTTAACTGCATCCTTCAGGAGAAAAGTTGTCAAATAATTCATGACAGAGTTTTGACAGAGTGGACTTTTAGATGATGGGCTCAGCTGAGGTCAGGGATGATCCTCCAATAACCACGAGAAATAAAATCAAAAAGCCATAATTAAAGGTAACAGCCTGGGGAGAACACAGGTCTGCACATAAACCTTTAATAAAACGTAAAACCAGGATTCATGTCTTCCTCTCCTGATCCACAAACCTGCAGCTTTTTCTTTACCTCCACACCTTATGAAGCGTTTAATCATCTAATTCACCCTCACTGCTGGTCATGGTCGCACTAAAAACTAAACTTGCTTTGATTAATTATTCAGGTTGAGTTTCCTTTTGTCTGCAGGGCTTTCAGACGATTAATTAGAGTCCAGACGGGCGGCACGGTGCAGCGAGGCTCCTCGGCCCTGAATGGAAACCGCCGCAGTGGAAAACAACCAGGAAGGTTTTCTCCATCTGCTATTGTGAGAGAATAAATTTGTGGCTAAAACGTTTTCTATGAAGAGAGGCAAAATGTCATCCTCATTAGCTTTTAGTTTACTGACGGCTTTCAGAGTTAAGACAGTCAGAAACAAAAGGCCTTTATGAACCAACATGTTTCAGATCATTTCGGTCTCGGCTGCTGAAACCTGGACTGGAGGAGGAGGAAGGAAAAAGGGTCAGGAAGCAAAAACACCCGAAACAAGAGTCTGATGGGAGGCTGAGGCTTTATGAGCGAGTTATAACCGACAGAAAGACCAAGAGGAAGAAAAACGCTGCCAGATTCTCAAGGTTTGCTTCCTATTCAGCTCAACGCTGCAGGCATCTGACTTCTCTGCACAATAGTTTAACCATTATTTATATGTTTCTATCTGTAAAAATTAAATCAGAGTTCAGGCGTGTATGGAAGAGAATTAGAGCCACCGAAAAAAAAAACATTTCTCAGAAAAATAAAGTCAGAATTGTTAGAAAGAATTCAGAGAAAACTCAAAGTTCTGGGAAACAATCTTTTGAATTAAAATTCAAATTGCAAAAAAAAAAAGATGTGATTCTGAGAAAAGTCAGACCTCTGTGAAGAAAGTCAAGGTTTTTAGAAAAAAGTTAGAAATCTGAGAAAAAATTCAGAATTCTGAAATTAAAGTTAAAATTGTGAGAAAAAATCAAACTTTTGTTTTAAAGAAATTTACTTAAAGTAAAAGTTCTGAGAAAAAAGTAGCAAAATTTTCTCATTTTAATCTCGGAATGTCAGAATTTTGAGATTAAAGTTAAAATTTTGAAAAAAAAGTCAAACTTCTTAGAAACAAATCAGAATCTTGAGATTTGAATCAGATTTTGTTTGTTGCCGTTGATCTTTTTCCACATTAAATCAGTCCAGCAGTTTGATGGTTTGAATCCTCAGCGAAGCAGTGAAACAATATTTAACTTGTTTAATTAACTGGAATCGTTCATTATAAAACTTTTAGTCATGAATAATCTTCATCATGAAGATCTGGGAGGAAACAAACATTTACCCTAAATACTTTATCAACATAAAATAAAAAGCCTGAAACTCAACGGGGTCAAACATTTTTAGAAATGCAGTAAAATATTTAAGTCGATTTCTTCTTCCTGACTGAATGAGAGGAAGTTTTTACACTTTGTTGGCCTTTTGGTTATTTCAAAACTCAATTTGCAAAGAAATGATTCAATTCCTCGTCGTCAGTGTTTGGTTTATAAGATATAAATATAGGAGCTTCATCTTCATAAGACGTTTTCAGGAATAAATGTGGAGGCTCCTGCTGATGTTGGAAAAAATCATTTTAATTTGTTGCTGCAAAACAAAACAGATGAAACTGGAATAAAAGCTTAAAGTTTAAACCTGAAATGAAGCAGCTCTGCTCTCCTGATCGATGGAGGATCTTAAAATGCAGAAAAGCTGTTTTTCCTTTCTGGAAGCTGAGCAGGTTGAGGATGAGTCAAAATCTTTTGGTTCAAACCGACGTTTGATGCGCCGGGTTTGATGAAGAACAGAACCGGACGGATTCAAACTTCAACCGCTTCAGTTCAGTTTGCATTACTAACACGGAAAAGGTGATTTAAAACACTTTTAAATAAAACTCAAAACAAAACTTTATCTTAAATTCTACATACTTGAAGCAGCCGCATCAATCAATCAATCAATCAATCAATCAATCAATCAATTGGAAAATAAAACCTTTAAAGCTGGCAGCAATTATTGCAAATTAGTGAATACTTTTACATTTCTACCACATTTTTTCTTCCACTGAATTTTCCTGTAATGAGTGTCGATGCCTCCGACTCAGCAGTTTTTAATAATGTTAAACGGTTTCTCCAGTTTTCCAGCTGGAACTGAATATTTATGCTGGTTTTCAGTAACTTTGTGATTTTCTAGCTGAGAAACTTTAACTGAGCTGCGATTCATCATAAAAACAAGAAAAGTGATGAAAGGAAACATTTGTGCAGATTCCCAGGTTCGTCTCGTTTCCAGTCAGGATTTATCTCTGAGTTTTTCCAGGAATCCAGATTAGAAATATGTTTTATTAACCGCAGAATAATTAACTGGAAATTTAAACAGCAGGAGCAAAAAAACAAAGATTTATTTAAAACACAAGAAGCATAAAGAACCACAGATTCTCTCCATCCCTCCATCCTTCGCTCTCTCTCTCCATCCCTCTCTCTCCAGCTCCATCTCTCTCGCTCTCGGCTCTTGAACCTGGTTTTGTTCGTATCAAGTCCAGTTTTTACTCATGTAAAAATATGTGATGCTGCTCGCATCACATATTTCAGAAAAATCACAGATGATCCTGAATTATCCAGAGTTCGTCTCTGGGGGGAGCGACGCTGACGCTGACGCAGCCTGACAGGAAAAAGCAGAAGGACAAGAGGAACGATGCATTTGATCTGAACTCTAAGAATAAAACTTGTTTGTTTAACTGTTCAACAATCAATTATTGATGCGTCGCTGCGTCGGGACGCATCATGTTTAATGTACCGCTGAGCAGCTGCTGGAGTTCATCCTGTGTTCAGGTTCAGCAGAAAAACCAAACCTGCAAACAAAGCAGGATTTATTCTCCAAACATCTGAAAGACTCACAAAAGAAAATATTTCAACTTCAAACTTTTGGTCTAAAACTAACATTTGTTTTTCAAACTAATTATTAGTCGACTGTCTCTTAGCCAAGTATTTAGTTTGAAAAAAAAATATCTTGGTTCAAACTAAATATTTAAGTAACTCAGAGCGTTTGGAAATTTTTAAAAAATATCTATAGTTTATGAAAATTTAGTCTTTAGCAGCTGAATATTCTTTAGCTCTGAGCCAGTTAAGTATCTAGTTTAATCTAGATATTTAGCTTGTTGATCAGATTACAGTTTACAGCAACATTTCTGCAGACATGAGATTTTATACGGTTGGATTAAATTAAAACTATCTGGATTTTCTCTATGAAACATGCAACACAATAATGTTCCATGAAAACCATGAAGAAGAAAAGCAGCATCAGTCTGAGATCCTGAAGGAGACATGAAAAAGGAGAAATGTTGATTTCTGAAAAGGTTTTTTTAATCTGAGCATCGTCTCATTTCTGCCCACGAGCAAAACTGTGAATAAAAGCAACATTCACAGGAATCCAGGAGCAACCTGGTGATAATCTGCGTTTTACAGCCCGCAGTAATAAACAGTCAGAACATGGACGTGTTGGACCTGCTGTCTGGAAACGGATCCGAACCCGGACCTCGGTTCCATGAACTTCCAGACTCCAGATTTTCATGCTGAAGGCGTTTCTGTGTGTTTCACTCAGCAGATTTTAGTCCGGCCCTAATTAGCTTCTTTACTTGCCAGAGGAGCGAAACGTCCTCAGTCAGACCTCGGCTTTAATTACAAGATGTGCTGAAAACTAAATTATGACCTTAGACAGAAAAGGAAACGCTTCATCCTGATTTAAAAAGGAGCCGTAAATGTTCCAGCTCAGATACAAGAGTTACAATTTGTTTCATTTTGACCCTGCTGGTCCGTAGTTAAGCTAAAAATAACATTTCAGGAGAAAATTCAGAAACAAACATTTGGTTTGGTAAAAATAGAAAAACAGCAAATGCTCCTTGATTTAATTTTCTGATTATATTAAGGCTGAATAAGAAATTTTAACTTGGAAAGAGAAAAAACATTCAGCAGCAATGATGTCTAAACGTGAACAAAAAGCTTCACTGTTGCAAAAAAAACGTAAAAGGTGAAAAGTTTTATTTGAGTAAATTGTGGTTTCAGTTACTGTGACAAAATGTAGGTTTATACTACATAGTTTAAACTGATCTTGTGTTTTCTCTGTCATATTTAATTACTTTAGAAATTAATGATCATAGGATTTTTCAATTTTCAAGTCAGAAAAGTCAGCAGGAAGTCAAAGAGTTAACATGGAGAGTTGCTCCAATATGGCCGCCTTGCTCTGTTAAAATATTGACAAATAAATGATTGAATAACATTTTGTTAAATGTCTTTTGAACAAAGTGCACAGCTGTTGTTCAGGAACATGTCGCTCTCTGTTAGCGGGTTGGCTAATGTTTGAATAATTTACCAACAAACCGGGCTCTGCAGACTGACCAGCATTAGTCTGAATGTTTTTATTTTATTTTCTGTCCCACAGGCTAAATCCCACATGCTAATGCTAATGCTGCTAGCATGACTTTTTATTTTAATCTTTTTCTAAACATTGTTTTACCGTGTTTCTCAAAAAAGCACTTTGAAGAACATTTGATTTCTGAGATCACATCAAAAAGTATAAACTAAAGGTGTTAAATCAAATCATTGTTCAGTCCAGACTCCAAAGCCGCTAGCAGCCGCTAGCAGCAGTTAGCGGCTGCTAGCAGCCGCTAGCTGCTGAAATCCAACATGGCTTCTCCTCAGAAAAGCCGCAAAGATCAACAATTAATTTACATGACTTTCAGTTTGTGTTTAAATGATTTAAGTAACTTTTATTAGAAGTTGGTGATTGTCACTCTGTCAGCTGCAAAACTAACAAATTAGAGGCTAAAGACTTGAGCTAATATGTTAGCATTACAAAAAGAACTGAATTTAATTAACATCCTCAGTAGGAAGTTATGTGCTTATATTTCCTTTATAGTTTCAGTCTTTTGTTTTGTGGAATGAATCATTTTAGAAATGATTCCTTTAATAATTAACTTGAACTCCAGGGAGGAACTGCTTTCTGTTTGACAGACAGTTACATCACCAAGGACACAACTGGACCCCAACGGACGACTTATCTCAACTCAGAGACGACACAAGAATACTTTATTTACCTCTGATTCATATTTAAATGGTGCTGACTGTCGGTAGCTGCTGTGATGTTATTGCTCAGAGTGACACAGCCTAACAGAGCGTGTGGTTTCCAGAAGCATCCATGCTGCAGTAAAGGGCAGAAGGTGGAGCTTTTACGGGGAACACGGAGTGTAAGTGCACCAACCTGTGCTGGACATGGATTAGCAAATGCAAGCAGGGGGAGGACGAGTGCTGCAGCTTTCTGCATGAGCGCTCTGCTGCACATTTTATAACATCTACAGCTTCACTGCATGCACATGCAAACCAAAGTTTTCTCCTAAAAAGCTGGTTGTTTGAATAATTTACCAACAAACTGGGCTCTGCAGACTGACCAGCATTAGTCTGAATGTTTTTATTTTATTTTCTGTCCCAAAGCACCAAATAAATAGAACTATGCTAACACTAGAACTTAAATAAAAATAGTGTTCTTGTTCTGTGAGAACTAATTCATGGAATATTTTATGTTGTAACCTACGGTGGCTGACAGGTGCCAATCTACTACAAACTCCAAAAAACACAAAAAAAAAATGTAAACAATAAATCCTGCAATTACATGAAATAGCAGCAAAAACAAATGCAAATGAAAAACACTGCAACCCAAGAAATGGGAGCAAAGGGGTCAATCCAAAACAAAAACAGTCAAACGCTGCAAACTCTCTAGTGGAAGTCATCCTGACCACTAGGGGGAGTCTACAGTAGTAATATAAACAAACATTCTGCTGTTATAATGAAGCATAATGCACCTGGTTTTTACTGTGACTTCCTATTAGCTATGAACAGCTTTCCTGTCCTACGACTGACCGATTTACAAGTCAAACACGGTGGTGGTAGTGTGATGGTCTGGGACTGCAAAAAAGAGAGAAGGTTTTTAAATGACCTAATTAAAATTAAATTTGATTGAAATGTAGTGGCATGATAAAAACAGACTGTTAATAAATCAGATCCATCTCAAAATATCCAGCTATGTTTTAATTAAAATCATAAAATCATCTACTAACTCAAACATTTAGTAATAAACTTCAAGAACAGAAACCAAGATGCTTTTTTCACACATCAAATAATTGGAGACTTTTCAGTTTTGCTGTATTTCCAAAGTGGCGACCTCTAAATGAAACGAAGAAAAGACAGAAGAAGAATCTGCCAGCAGGAAACAGTGGTAGCAGCGTGAAAAGCTACAAATATTTACTTCAACCCTGATGAGTTTTATTTGAAGTATTATTGATTAAAAAATAGATTTTTTTCACATTCCTTCTTTCATGATGAAAGTAAAATATGATCAAACCTTCAAAGTGAAGTTTGATGCTGAGAGATAAAAAGTTTTCCAGAAAAACGTTTCAGAACAAATAAAACATGGTCAACAGTGAGAACAGATTTTATATTTCTGGAGTAGAAAAGTGGATTTTACTTTGAGAGTTTCAGAAAAGTTCCAAAATGTGGCATATTTTAGAAATAAACATCCACAAGCTGCAGCAGCAGCTTCCAGTCTTTAAGCAGCAGAAATCTGAAACAAACTGCCAGAAAACTGCAAAACAGCCGAAACGCTGAGTTCCTCGCAATCGAGGCTAAAATTCCACCTTTGACGAGCAGCAAAACTTGTTTTGCTTGATGAATTTGATGATTTTCACAGTGGAATATTTATTGTTTGTTTATAATCAGTGATGATTTTATGAGGTGAAACATTTTAAACTGGCTTGGAGCTGAAATGTGCAGCACAAATAAACATGACTTTAAGTATCTGGTCGTTATTTCTGGAGCGTAATCTCTGAGAATGTTTCACACCTGATGGTCCGGTTGACCCGGTTCTATTAGGACCAGAACTTCATCATCTGCTCCAGCTGCTGAGTCAAACCAGCCTGTTCCCCTCCTGACCTGTGGGGGCGCTGCAGCAAGAACCACTGAAGGAAACAGTGAAGACGCTGAGAGCAATTTCCTGCTTCACCAGATGAAAGTGCTAGTTTGGTTATTTTTACCCAGAATGCCCTGTGCTGGAGTCCACTTCCTGCTTTTGGAGAGGTGTCCGGTCCGCTTGGCGTTCACCGAACCCGATCAGTCTGATTAGCGTTCACACCTCCACAACCGAACCGAACTTCCCAGGCAAACGGCCTGCAGATGGATTGGACTGGACTCGGCTGTGGATGAACCTGTGGATGTTGGAGATATACGGAGTGCTTTTAGTGCCCAGCAGCCGTTTGCAGGAGAAGTTGTGAAATGTGAATTTTAACAAGAGGCCGCTGACATGAGCGAAGCCTCGTGTTTGTTTCTGCAGTGGCTTCAGTTTAAAAGCAGCAGCAGAAACTTTCAGCTGACATGTCAGGACACCGAACTGGAAAAAAACCTGAAACATTCAGCTTGTTTACTGGCAAACATTTTCCACATGGCGATAAAGGAAAAATCCATAAACAGGCCATGAAATATTCATGGGTTTCTGCTCACCTTCCTCCTTTGGCTCATTGTTGCAGAAGCGCTGAAACAGAAACTGTCAACTCGATTATTCAGACAGACACAACACAACACCGCTTCTGACAGGACTGTCAGACATCAGCGGTGCATGGTGGGTAACGTAGGCACCAGGTTCCAACGTTTCGGACCAATAAAGAGAAAACCACCAGCATCCGGCGTCACTTTCCATTCCCTCTGGGAGCCGGCCGCCGTTTCTGGAGTGCAGAACTAAATTGCTGGAGTATTGTGAAGTTTATAGAAAGGCGGCGGTCATGGTCAAACGCTCCACTCTGACAGTTGCTAGGAGACGACATGTGAACAGCATCCTGAAATCAGTGGGTTTGTATGCCGGAGCATCCGCTGCGACCTCCTCCCGCAGAGCCGGCCGGTCTCTGCAGACGCAGCCCCAATTGGACACGAGTGAGACTTTCTACGCTCAGCACATTTCCAGTGGCTGTTGTGTTCTCGTAAACAGCAGGTGGTGGCATAGAGGAGACAGAGGGAAACACGGGAAACGCAGCCGAGCAGCAGTTTGGAAAGAGCTCCCACTCACTGTGGGGTTTGGTTCATGTTAGAGAACAAGGCTTAAAATGCATCAATGAAAAATTAAATACACAAGGAGAGTTCAGTGAAAATGCCTGAGGCTCCAGAACTATGAATGTTCAGCATTTATGCATGTTGGAGTAAAAATATTTTACTAAAGAAGCAAAATTAAAAGAACGTGTAACTTTTAATTGGAGAACTTTGACCCCGAGGAGGAAAATACCAAATTAAGAACTAATGACTTTACTAAAGGAACATCCCGGCTCTGGTTAGTTTGTATAAACCAGTTCTGGTCAAAGAGCAGAACTTTGGGGAAAAATTGTGCAAAACGATGGAAATCCAAAGTTTGATTGTGTTTCAAATGTTTTTATCAGACTTTCTGCTTTCATCCACAAATAAATGAGGCATTATTTATGTATTTATTGTGTGCATATTTGTGTAAACATAAGCAGAAACAAACAGTTTCATGATTTCAACAAAAGTGTTGAAGATTGAGGTGGAAAAAAATACCCCCTGCTGAGAGTCTGTCGCCATTTTGACACAGAAGAAGAAAAAAGGCGGGAAAGTTTTTAAATCGCTCACTTTGCAGTAAATGGACAAGAAAGTCCCAGTAAATCTGCTTGAGTTTTAGGAAATTATTTCACAAATAAAAGGAATTGATAAATGTTTAAATCTAGTTTCAGTTCAAACGTTATGAGATTTCATCAGTTTTTCTTCGGAGGAATAAATTCTGCCTCTGGTTGAGATCGCTTGAGGATTTCTGACAAACGTGAATGAAAAACATTTTTCATAAATTCAGTAGAACAACGTGATTTAACATTACTTATGTTGTTCTCACATAACCAACATTTATCAGTTTGATAAATTTGCAATCAATGCAAATTTGATTGACCCAGTTAATGGATTCATTTATTGACACTAAAACAGAAACACACCAGATTATCAAAGAGCTTCTCAAAGTTTCGGGTCAAATCTTTTTATTTTGTCGTTTTGCTGAAGCAAAGAAAGCAGAGAAACTACGATGAAAAAAATCAACAGTCTGGAAAACGTGAGTTGATTTTGATCAATTTGGAAATAATCAGTAAATTAATTCCAGTTGAATGTTTTCCTAATATTTGCTGCTCACCTTTCTTCATTCACAGGTCTAGTTAAAGTCCCAGCAGAGTGTTAAAACTCCATTTAAATGTTTACATTTGTGATGGTAGGAAATTGTAAGAAGGCCATCATATTTCCGTATTATTATTTCTGAACAACTGGCTGCAGGTGGAACCAGAACTGAATTAGCAGTGATTCATTCGTCTTTCTGGATTCTTATCTTCAAGTCAAACTAAATATCTGCAGTTATTAGAAGCATCCAAAACCCAAACAGGCAGTCAGGGATCCTGGCTCTGGCCTCGTTCTGGTTTTATCTGGGCGTCCTCGCTCCGGGAGGTTTGGTAATGAATTACCTCCTGACAGCACGATGCTGATTAGGATGCATGTCTGAGTGTCTGTAAATCACAGGAACGTGAACAAAATCCAATCTGTGAGCGTCATCACACAGCTGTTGCCCTAAACAGACGTGAGCTCAAGAATGATGGCGGAGTCGATTTAACGGAGACGGAGAGGACGTAAACAAACCCAGCGAGACGCTTCAATATGCAGTTCATCAGGCGCTTCCTGTTCCAACAACCACAAAACCCAGGAGGGGAAGCCAGGAGACAGGCCTGCAGCTTCACCTGCATGTTTACTGATCATAGTATCAATCAGAGCATTAATTCAGCTTATTACTAATATTATCAATCAGAGCATTAATTCAGCTCATTACTAATATTATCAATCAGAGCATTAGTTCAGTTTATTACTAATATTATCAATCAGAGCATTAGTTCAGCTTATTACTAATATTATCAATCAGAGCATTAGTTCAGTTATTACTAATATTATCAATCAGAGCATTAGTTCAGTTTATCACTCATATTAGTTTAAAGGTTTTTCTCTGCATCCAGTCGCTGCGTTTTCATTACAAATGTGCAAAAATCTTACTGATTTCAGGAGAAAACAATGTTTCCATTAAATAAAAACCTCATTAAAATCAGACATGTTACAGTCACATGAAATATATTCATAATTCAGCCTCATCGTCTATCAGCCAATCAGAGGAGGCGTTGGCTGATAGGTTGGAGCAACAAGCCCCGCCTACTGGAGGGAAACTATGGTCGGCCATTTTGGAAAGAGATAAAACGTTTTCAGGATGATATTGAGGCTTGTTTCAAGTTAATGTCTTAATATGATCTAAATTTAATGTCTTTCCTGGTTTTTCATGTTGGTATGTTGTTGTTTTTTTAAATTAAGTTAGTTTGGACTCCGCCAGGGCTGCCCTTTGTCACCGATTCTGTTCATTACTTTTATGGACAGAATTTCTAGGTGCAGCCAGGGTGTTGAGGGGATCCGTTTTGGTGACCTTAGGATCCATCTCTGCTTTTTGCGGATGATGTGGTCCTATTGGCTTCATCAGGACGTGATCTGCAGCTCTCGCTGGAGCGGTTCGCAGCCGAGTGTGAAGCGGCCGGGATGAGGATCAGTGCCTCCAAGTCTGAGACCATGGTCCTGAGTCGGAAAAGGGTAGAGTGCCTTCTGCGGGTCAAGGGAGATGTCCTGCCCCAAGTGGAGGAGTTCAAGTATCTCGGGATCTTGTTCACGAATGAGGGAAGAAGGGAGCGTGAGATCGAGAGGCGGATTGGTGCAGCGTCCGCCGTGAAACGGGCGCTGTACTGGTCCGTCGTGGTGAAGAGGGAGCTGAGTCAAAAAGCGAAGCTCTCAATTTACCGGTCGAGCTACGTTCCTACCCTCATCTATGGTCATGAGCTTTGGGTAATGACCGAAAGAACGAGATCGCGGATACAAGCGGCCGAAATGAGTTTTCTCCGTAGGGTGGCTGGGCTCTCCCTTAGAGATAGGGTGAGAAGCTCGGTCATCCGGGAGGGACTCGGAGTAGAGCCGCTGCTCCTCCGCATCGAGAGGAGCCAGTTGAGGCTCGGGCATCTGGTCAGGATGCCTCCTGGACGCCTCCCTGGTGAGGTGTTTCGGGCACGTCCCACCGGGAGGAGGCCCCGGGGAAGACCCAGGACACGCTGGAGGGACTATGTCTCTCAGCTGGCTTGGGAACGCCTCGGGATTCCCCCGGAGGAGCTGGAGGAAGTGGCTGGGGAGAGGGAAGTCTGGGCCTCCCTTCTTAAGCTGCTACCCCCGCGACCCGACCCCGGATAAGCGGCAGAAGATGGATGGATGGATGGATGGATGGATGGATGGATGGATGGATGGATGGATGGATGGATGGAGTTAGTTTGTCTTATTTAAAGTGTGCAGAGATATTTACACTGAACTTGATCCAACATGGTGACAGTTTGTGTTTTTACAGTGTGGTAACTTTCCACCTGTGTTTTCATCAGACATCAAATGTTTATGATTTGTTTCTAAATTTAAAAACAAATCCCCCGTTGAGAAAAGGAGAGACAAATGTTTATGGAGCTACATAAGTGCCGTAATTCCGGTGAATTAATGAGAAAATTTGCATTTTGCCTGAACCCTGATGGGGTTTCTGCCTCTGCAGAGACGCTAAATAAAACAGACTGCATGCCTAGAAATCTGGTTTCAACTTTCACCCTGACCTTTCACCTGTTGGGCTGGATTTCTTTCAGAGTTAAAAGGTTCTGATCGACTAAATCTAAATCTAAATGAGTTTCTGTTTCTGCTCCTCTGGGACTGAATAAAAGGTCAGTTTGGGTTTTTCTTCCAGTCAATGGATCCAGAACTTCCTAAATCCAGAAACATGTTAGCAGTCGCTGCAAACATCCCGACATTTCATTCCTGAGCTGAGATGAAAGACGGAGCGCTGCAGCTGATCAGCGCCTGCAGCATCAGCCTTTTCCTGCTTTGCTCCTCCATCAATTATTTAACTTCTTATTTCGCCTCCTTTCCCACAGTTCCTGGACAACCACTGACTTACAGCACTTTATGATTCCCCTCAGGATAAACAGAGACGACCGCAGCCGTGTTAGCTAACGCTTTATTTTAGCACAAAAAGATCCAAAACAAGGTTTCTTTTAATTCCTTGTTCCACAAACAGGAGCTGCTCTCACCGGCCACAAACAGCCCATATTTGTTGGGTTTTTAACTTTGCATCAGGTTTTTTAAATGGTGAAGGCAGGAGAGCTGGAAGCTCAGCAG
Organism: Poeciliopsis turneri; assembly: GCA_922788865.1. NCBI lineage: Eukaryota > Metazoa > Chordata > Actinopteri > Cyprinodontiformes > Poeciliidae > Poeciliopsis > Poeciliopsis turneri. The sequence goes on along the minus strand of CAKLNU010000358.1, from coordinate 2,702 downwards.
AGCAGAACTGGAGGTGCTGAATCATTCATCTTCATCCAGTTATTTCCCCGTCTTCATCGCTGTGAAGGGATTTTTGCTTCACCAACAGCAGCCGAGCTGCAGGCTGCACACATCAACACACGTTCCAGCACAAATCCTGCTTTTCACTCAGACCTGGTTGCTACGAGGACGAATCTTTGACATTTTCATAAAAATAACTTGAATTCCCGTCGTTCTGGTTGAATTGGAAGAGCAGGACTGATTTTAAAGGGAATCGTGTTTTTCTTTCAGCCGTTATCTCCAAGGAAACATGCGGTCGTTAAAAAGCTTCAGGAATATTAGCAATCAGAAGATTTCACCCAAATCTATGACCGGATGGAGCCGTTCCACCGGGACGACAGAGGAAAAATAACCCAGAAACCTTTAGACTCGTCTCAGAAACTTTCCACAAAACACTCTGAGTTTGAAAAGTTAAAGATTTGTGACATTTTTTTAAAATTAATCTCACATATATTCCAGAAAAAAAATAAAAAAAATTTTAGAAAAAAAAAAAAAATTCTATGAAGAAAGTTTCCATACTCAGAAATATTTAGATTAATCCCAAAAATATTTAGATTAATCCCAGAAATATTTAGATTAATCCCAGAACGTTTTTTTAAAAGCACAAAGTTTCAAAAGTCACAAATGTTCAACTTTTGCTCTTTTACTGAGTTTTCAAAAGTTTAAATTTTTGTAATTTTGAAAACTCAGAATTTCAGAGTTTTTTTCCAGAAAGTTTCTGAGATTAATCTAAAATATTTTCTAGTAATTTTTTACTCAGGATTGGATCATTTCTGAGCGTTTTGTGATCATATCTGCAATGGCCGTCATGCAGCGTCGTATCAAACTAAAATGTAAATAATCCCGGGTGAATTTGGGGCATGAAAGCTGAAAGCTACATTTTAATGATGATGTGACAGAGACACTCCAACGTTTTGCTGTCAGACTGGACTCTGCATCATTTCAGTGATTCTGTTCTGGCTGAAATCTGGTTTCTATTTAGAGACGAAGTGAGAATAAAAACCATCAGCATGATGTGAAGCCAGAGGTTCATGTGAAGAAGCAGCAGCTGCAGGGGCTGCAGACACATGTCAGGCTGGACATGTTTACTTATAACTGAACTCTGTTTTTCTGCATCCCTGATGCTTCTGTCACTGATATGACAGAAGCACCTCAAAAACACGAAGAAACATGTCTCCTTCTAATCTTATGAAACTTTCTTCTTCCAGTCGCTTTTTTCTGCTTTCTCTTTAACTCTGGTGTTGCAGAATGGAGGATGAACCACTTGTGTGTCAGGAAAACTTGGTGAAGAAACAGATTGAAAATGGAACTTGAAGTTCTTACAAGCAGCTTCTCAGAAATACACTTTGTTCCCATTTTTTTGGCTAAATTGCAAAATATTATATATATACATATATATGGTTCTGGTTGCTGTAAATCTTCCGAGGTCTTTGACTTTCAGATTGTTTAAAATTATAATTATTTAAATTTCCTTTAGCCATAATGCTTCCTGTTTCTTAAATATTCAGACAATTTAATGTTGCAGTGAGAATGACAGACAGAACAGAAGATGATTGAAAAGTACAGAGAAAAACCTTTGAGAGAAATTCAGAAGTTTGTCCAACTACTAATCAAGATGTCCGACATGGACGCAGAGCAGCCTCATTATCAACCATCACCGCTTCAGACAGAGGGAGACAAAGCTAGCTGTAGCTACTGCTAGCATTAATGACAGGCAGACAGCTGGAACTGAGCGCATTAGTGAATGAGACTCACTGAAGCTTTGGAGAGGCTAGTAGTGACAAGCATGCTTTAGCTGGTCACCACTGGATTGCAAACTTCCTATTGTTCACTAGCACAGGTACACTGTTGTTAGCCTTAAACAGACTAGAATTAGCCTCTAATAGGCTAGCATTAGCCTCAAACAGGCTAGCATTAGCCTTGGATAAGGAGGGGTTAGCATTAGACAGGCTAACATTAGCCTTGAATAGGGAGGGGTTAGCATTAGACAGGCTAACATTAGCCTTGAATAGGGAGGGGTTAGCATTAGACAGGCTAACATTAGCCTTGGATAAGGAGGGGCCACCACTGGAAATGCTACCAACTAGCATGCCCAGGTTGGTCACTGCCTTATTAGAATCTTTCTTGTTTCTTTAAAGAAAATTTACCAAGAAATGCAGCCGTACAATGTTTTTAAGTGACATACAGTAGACAGGTTGACATGATGGCCATGCTAGTCACTAGCTTCCCCAAAGCTAACGCTAGTGATTATTCTCCAGTCCAGTCTCAGTTGAGCTGTTGACACTTCAGCACATCCTGCAGTCTGAACCACCTGCAGGTTAAGAGAAATAACTAAAGACTGCAACAAACAGGTGGATATGAAGTTATCTCTAATGTTCCAGTGAGCGCTAAGCTAGCAGAGCGCTCAGCTAGCAGAGGACACAGCGTCTGCATGAATGTGAGTCAGAATGAGAGAAAAACTGAAGTTAAGAAATGGAGAGATATAAAAAGCTTTTCCTTCATCCAATTTCCTTCCCTTGGCTCCTTTATGTCCTTTTGCTCTTATTACTCCGACCAGAGAGCAGATTATACAAACACATCAGCTGAAGGAGAAAGAGCCCAGCCAGCACACCTAGGTGGGCCCCATATGGGATATAAGTGGGCAGGCAATATGGGTCCCAAAA
>CAKLNU010000355.1:0-20767 GCA_922788865.1 Poeciliopsis turneri | reverse complement strand
TGTTGTACTTCATTGCTAAACAAGCAAAAAGACAAAATAATAAAAGTATTTTCTCTATTTTCTGCTGACACAAATTCTGCAGGATTTCCAGTTTGAGACATTCGGATGTTTTCCATCTGAAGCTGGACGGGAAGAAACTCTGCAAAAAATAAATCTTAGTTTATAGAGAAAATAACTTGCAACTAAATTATTCTGCAAGATATATGTTTGTTTTAAGTCAGTAATTATTGAATGATAAAGTATTGGATCCACTGATTATTTCACTTATAAACCAACATTTTTCCCGTGTTATTTGTAAAATAATCCTGCAAGTGGAACTAGTTCTTTTTGTCAGTGTTGAGAAATTATTGGCTGAATCAAACTCCTATATCTTGTTGAGAAAAAATTTTCAACTGAACTGAGATATTTGCAATAGAAACTGGACAGAAATACCTGGTAGTGAGATTTTGATTTTACAGTGTAGATGATTCCTGCAGCTGCAGATTCAACCTCTGCTACAGATGATCCAGCCTCCATTGAAGGAATGCTTGAAAATACTTATTTTCTTCTTTAAAAAGAAATTGAATAGTTTCTTTTTACATCTTCAACGTATTTCTGACGTATAAAATAAAATTAAATGAAAACTGTGCAGAATGTGCCATTAATGGTCAGAATAATAGATTACTAGAATAATTTTTAGCTGCAGCCTTAATTATATTCACCTCATCCAGACATTGGACCGGCTCCACGTTTTCCCATTAAGGACTGGTTTTAAAGGAGCGGCACCATTGGCCATCTAATGGTCTGTTTTATTGGATCCAGGAGCAGAAATCTAGAATCACATCTCTGATTAAAAGCCTGATTAAAAGCCTGATTCAGCCTTCAGTCATGGCTTCATTCTCCCAGTGGAGGAGACGCCGCCGGCTCTCCTCAGACTGTTAGCCGTAACCTGCGGCCGGCTGCGACGCGCCGCAGACCTCAGCGTCAGATGAAGCAGCTCTGGGGTGACGGGCTAAGCTGCTCTGAGGTCAGCAGAGCCGGTTCCGCTCCGCAGAGTCTACGGACCTGTGGGGCAGATTTGTAACGTGTGGTTTGGGCGACGTAAATAAATCTGAGCGCTTTGCCTCCGACAGCAGAGATCAGCGGCGGAGCAGGGAGGCTTTCTGAAGCTTAGCAGGGACGCTGAGACCTGAGAGACGCAGGAGGAGAGAAGCAGACCCCACTGACCTGCTGCTGCAGAGCTTCAGAGAACAGGATCAGCCTGCTGCTGCAGACAGCCGCTCCATGCTTCCTGTTTGAATCTCCTCAACTCGTCCTCCATCAGCCCCAATGACCTTGGTCGCTGGTCCCATCCTGGTCCTTCTCATCTCCTCTAGAGCAGAACTCCTGAAAGCAGCTGAGCAACTTTAGATTCACTGATGGAAAAGTGTAAGAAACTAGCCAGGTGTGGTTGACCCGTTGCCGGGTGTGGTTGACCCGTTGCCGGGTGTGGTTGACCCGTTGCCGGGTGTGGTTGACCCGTTGCCGGGTGTGGTTGACCTGTTGCTGGGTGTGGTTGACCTGTTGCTGGGTGTGGTTGACCTGTTGCTGGGTGTGGTCGACCTGTTGCTAGGTGTGGTTGACCTGTTGCTGGGTGTGGTCGACCTGTTGCTAAGTACGATGCTGTCTTCTAGGGTTTGTGATTGGTTTCTTTTCTTCTACTTCTGATGAATGCTCGTTGGTAAACAATTTAATTGGATATTACCGCCACCTACTGGTGACAATGTGCAGCCTTGTGTCCAGTCATCCAGGTGATTGTACTAGAACTAGAATCTTTCTGAAATCAATCAGCTGGTCTAATTCTGTCTGATTGGTTAAAACACAAAACAAATAAAATCTAGACTGGATTTAAAAATTACTCATGATGATGAAACGAACAATAAATTAATTTCCACACGGCATTGACATGTGTGACTCGCCTAACTAGTGATTTGTCACGACTTCTCGCCATGCTGATCATTTTAATAAGTTTTTAATTATTATTAATGAGGACACTCAGCTGTCAGCTGCTTGTATGATCTTGTTTTGATCTGGAGAAACCACCAACGGTGAAGGACGGAGGCAGGCGGAGCAGAGCCTGCTGCTGGCAGAGCTCTGCCCATTACGCAGAGAATATCTCTCCTTTGTAGCTCCAAAGTGTCAACACTGGCTCGGCTTCCTTTGGCAGGATCTTTATTAAACCACGTAAGAACTATAGAAATAAAACACAAAGCTTTAGATATAGATGCATGTACAGACCGACAGGTGACACGCGCTTTAACAAAAGTTACCTCATGGCCTCCTGCCACTTCAGAGGTCTTTAACAGATTAATTCTTCATCGTCCACTCAAAATTTAAATATTAAGTAATTAAAACACCATAACCAATAAATTTAGAAAATATTACAAACATATCTACAAAATACATGTAGCTACAGGAGACGAGGCTGCTGCTCCTCTGTGTATTTAAGCCTTTCACATATATGCAAATCTCGCAATAACTTTCAACAAAAACCAGATCGACACGAAATAAAATACAATTATTTTACATTATATAAATCTCAAAACGTTAGGATAATATCTTATCCTAACTGTTAGAAATGAGCATAAACTTTTTCAAGAAAATAAATTGTTTTATTGATACTTGCACTCCTTTCTGTCCTCCATCTTTAACCCTGCCACAGGACGGCCGGCCTGACCCGTCCGAAGGGTTCACCCCGAAAACCAGATAGTCCTGCTGGGATGGCCAGCGCTGTGTCATGTTAGCATTGTTGTTAGCGCTGTGTCACATTAGCTTGTCATTGTTGCGATGTGTCACATTAGCGATGTGTCACATTAGCGCTGTGTCACATTAGCGATGTGTCACATTAGCGCTGTGTCACATTAGCAGGTCTCTGAAGCTGAACCACCTGAACATCTTGAATGAAACCAGTTTGAGGTTCAGCATCTGGTTGGAGTGCAGAGCCGTTCTGCTCTGTGATTGGCTGGCAGCTGTGAGCCTCTCACTTGTGGAAAAGTGGGTCAGATAGAGAAAGAAAAGCATCAGTAATGATGTGAAGTGTTTACAGAAATGAAAGGAACATCCAGAGATAAGGAAACGCTTCAGTGTTAAATATTCTGCTTAAAGTGACGCTGGGAGGAACTGAGGCTGAAGAGCATCTCTAATATTCACGCCATTTCCTCACGTTCTCTTCCTGCTGCTGTAATTATCCTTTCCACTATTTTTCTGCTTTGCTCACATTCTTTCATACCACTAAACACTCAGGTTTTCTACAAATATTTAAAAGGCTCCTCAGTTTTACATTGATGTAAATAATTTAGATAAATTCTGTATTTATATGCATTGGAATATGTCCACTCCAAATTAGGGAAATATAAGATCCATGATATGCATGCTCATGTACAGTTAAAACCAGAAGTTTTCATGCGCCTAATAAAAAACCGCGTCCACCATTATCCTCCATCAGATCAGAACCACTAACATGATTTCTGTTTGCTAAAAGCCTCAGTTATGCAGGAGAGAATCTCTGATTTATTATAAATGTCTTCAGAATCACAGCCTGCACACAGAATGATTAAATGACGAGGAAAAGCCTAGATTGTGCATATCCTTGGTTTTGTTTCATGATTGTTGGAAATGAGTTTTCTGTGCTTCCATGTGGGGCCGAGCGGTCGGCTGCATCTCAGGGTGAAACCTGCAGAGGGACTGCCTCTGTCCTCATGTTGGTTTTCCTCCCACAGAACCTGTCGCCACGTCCTGTTCCCGCGTGTTAGTGGCCTTTTAGCAGCCTGTTAGCCACCAGTTAGCAGCCTGTTAGCCACCAGTTAGCAGCCTGTTAGCCACCAGTTAGCCGCCTGTTAGCCCCAGTTAGCAGCCTGTTAGCCACCAGTTAGCAGCCTGTTAGCCACCAGTTAGCAGCCTGTAGTCTGATAAGCAGGCAGCGGATCAGGACGACCTCTTTGTCCCTAATTCTGCTTCTTTATCTGTTCTCGTCTCTGAGATCAGGATCAATTAGTGTTTTCCCTTGTCTCTCCTACTGTCTCACACACTCACACACACACACACACACTCATTCACTCACTGTGAGTGCCCCACATTAGTGCAAGTAGTGACCTGAATCCCAATAACAACCGCTGCTGTTTCTGCTCTGACATGTCATCTTGTGTTCCGGTTCGGATCCGGTTCTGATCTGTATCTGATCCGTATCTGATCCTGTTCTGGTTCTGATAGTTATCCGGCTCAATCTTTGGATTTCTTTTGTTCCAACCTGAAGGCAAAGGTCTCTTTGTCCTCCAGATGCACCTGGGCCTGAGCTGCAGTCTGATTGGCTGTTCACTGGATGCTGGTGTCTGATTGGCCATTGGATGCAGCAACAGCAGCTTTAACTCTTGGCTCCATCTGGAGAACATTTCTGCTTCAGCCATAAAACATAAAGTCAGTGGTTCACTGCATTCCTCTGGTCCTGGTTCTGGATGGGTTCAGCAGGAGGTGGCTTTAAATGTGTTTACATCCACAGGATATAAACTCTTAATGGACCTTCAGAACCAGGTGCTGCTGGTGAGCAACACACAGCAATAAAAACAATCCTTCATTGTAAAACCCGTCCAGCCGGTTCCGTCCAGCCGGTTCCGCCCAGCCGGTTCCGCCCAGCCGGTTCCGCCCAGCCGGTTCCGCCCAGCTGGTTCCGCCCAGCTGTGGTTCCTGGTTAATCTGGTGTTTTCTGCCCCCAGCTCTACATCCAGACCTCCACCCTCACCGTCTCCATGAACCTGAGCGCCTCCGTCGCCCTCGGCCTGCTCTATGTGCCCAAGGTCTACGTCATCATCTTCCACCCAGAGCTCAACGTCCAGAAGAGGAAACGCTCCTTCAAGGCCGTGGTCACCGCCGCCACCATGTCGTCCCGGCTGTCGCACAAGGCGGCCGACCGGCCCAACGGCGAGGCCAAGACGGAGCTGTGCGAGAACCTGGAGCCCAGCAGTGAGTCTGGCGGCTCCGGCCGGCCCGCGACCCTCATGTTTATCACCCGCACGGTCGTTAGAGCTGCGGTCTGAACGGCGCCGTTTCAGGAGTTAGAGCAGAAAAAACGTTAAATATCAAAGAGAACAGCAGTAAGTTCACGATTCAGCTTTTGAAGGGCGGTTTGTGTAAAATCAACCTTCCCATCGTGTCTCAACGTTTTTCCTCATCAGTATCAAACCTGCAGCGTTGAGGCCCCAACATACTCTGGGGCCCTTCAGTCAGTTTCCAGCCATGACGGCGCCTCGGTGTCGCGCAGTAAACCACCCGGTGGAAACGGTTTCACATCGAACTGGTGTTCCTGCGACTCCAGACTCATAAGGTTGAGAAAAAGGGTTTTATGAGTTCATGTTGTTTCAAAGTTGCCATCAACATTATAACAGTCAACATAACGTTGTCACAGGATGTGATAGACACCTTAACCCCTGTATAAAGCAACAGGCTTTATATATTGACATGGTGAATTATCAGAACAAACTCCAGACGTGATCATCAGCAGCGGAGCAGAGAGGCGCTCCGATAACTTGAGTCTGACTTTTCCTTTTTTCTCGAACGGCAAGGAAAGGATGATCGGTTTCTGTTCATTTTCGATGAACAGAAAATTATTTCACCGATCACAGTTATTTTAGAATAATAAAGTGTATTGAATGGACTGCAGCCTCCTGCCTGGCTCCGGCGGCGCGTCGCTGTCTGATGAACCGGCATGAACTGCCATTCTCTGTCTGCTCTGACAGGGGAGTTGAGGCTTCCCAGATGGAGAAGAAGCAGAGCTAGGCGCCCTAATAGTTAATCAAACGAGAGAATTTTAGGTAATCGGTACGCTCGAGTATGAAGACATAACCGTCGGCGCAGTTCACATACAGTACACCCGAGTATGTGGAGGCCTTTACTTTGATTCTTCGGGAAATCCTGTAATCTCCATGGCAACCATTCAGTTGTAAAAACACCTAGGTGGACCTAGCCCCGCCTCCGAGACTCAGCTCCTTCAGACTAGCCAGCAGCAATTGGCAAATATCCCCTGAATTTGTTATAGGAGCTGCTGCTCAGAGCAGCGCTGGTAAAAACATAAAAGGGTTAATCAAGGAGCCATGTTGGGATTACTTCCTGGAGGCGGAGCTTCGGGGAGAGGCGGGGCTTCGGAGGGAGCTTCTTAGTTCTTCATGAATCCACTGCTGCATCTTAAGATCTTAAGATCCCCTTCTCAGTGAACTTAAGAGGCCTCATATTGACAGTTCCCTCAGCTTAGCATTAGCAGAAGTAATGATGGTGATTAGCACTTTAGCGCAGCTATCTGTTATGGGTACATATATATCATCCCTCACTAGCTTCAGCTAAAAGTCAGAGGAGTTCCTGCTAAAGTCTCTGCAGCAGCTCCTCCATCACCTCCAGCTCGTGAAACCTCCTGAAGGATGTTGAACATTCGCTCCTCTTCCTCCACTTTGAATTCAGAACCGACTGAATCTGGAGCGGTTTTGGTTGTGGGTCAGAACTACCAACCCAAACCGTCCAGCTGCTGGTTTCAGGCTGCTTCATCTTTCAGCTGAACATTAACAGTGGAAGGAGGTTGGAGGTGATTTATCATCCTAAACCAGTCGGTGAGGATCTCCCTGAATGACCGGGATAAATACCTGACCTCTGACCTCTGAACTCCAGTCGTCAGGTTCCTGGTAATCATGGCGTCTCTTTTTGTCCGCAGGTCCAGCAGCGAAGACCAAGTACGTGAGCTACAACGACGTCGTGATCTAACTCCATCCTCCATCTGCGAGCGGTCTGCTGGTCCGATCCTCTTCAGCCAGGGAAACGGGCCGCCGGTTCTGTTCTGATCCACCGGATCCGCTTTCCTCTGAGCGTGGACTCATGGGACGGAGACGTCTGACCTGACGGAGCGCCGAACCCGGAGCGTTCTGGAGGCTGATCCATCTGTCGCTCTCTTCCATCGGACCCGTCCTTCAGTTCTGCTCGTTCTGGTGCCGGGATGACTCTGGCCCGCTGGCGGATCCGTTCTGCTTCCTGGATGAACATCTCGTTGTTTTCTTTGTGTTTATTGAAGCCATGTTTGGGTTCACACCTGCAGAGCTGAGCTCACGCTGCCACCTGGAGGCTGGAGGATGAAACCCGTCCAGAACCAGTGGAACCGGTCCGCTGGTTCTGGACTGAGACTGAGGCGCACGGTGAACACGCCACCACCTTCACAGCTTCATGTAATTATCGATGGTGCATGTTTTATTTGGTTTGCAGGTCCATGTTCGTGCTCCAACTTTGGGAACTCGACATCCCAGAATGCTTTGCAGGATTGTGGGAGGAGCTGTGAGAGGAAGTAGCAGCTGTGATGTGCCAGTGCTGTTGTGTGCGTCCGTTCCCATCCTGTCCGGTTCCCAGCTTGTGTTTGCGGTTCCTCCATCTCCGTCTGTGGCTCTTTGTGTTTCTGTGGCGGATCTGAGGCGATGGTTTCTGTTAATGTGCCTGTTCTGCATGTCCAGTCCGACCCGCCTGACCTCCAGAGACCCCAAGCGTACAGTGGTGGGCACACTGATGCTAATAAGCTAATGTACTAACAGCAGAGCTAGCTTTTGTTTGGTGCAGGTGTGTCCAAACTGCTGTCACGTGAGAACATTGTTAAAATGAAGCTGGATTTGTTGTTGGCTGAGTTTTGGTAGAGAAAAAACTCCCAGGATTTTGGACGTTTGTTTTAAGGAGACATTGTTTATTGTGGAAACTGGACTCGGATCGCTTTCTTTGGAACGCTGGCTGTTTGGTCGAGTTCAATAAGATTACTTTCCACTAAAAGTCTCTGGATAAACATGGTTCTACTTATCATAAAACACATGACTACTTTGCACTTTACATTTTCCTAATTCTAATATTGATATCAGTAATAATTTTACCCAGATTAAAAGTAAAAGTCTCGCTCTGTAGAACCACCGGCGCCAGATGGGCCCCATTTATTTATTGTTGAATTGAATTTGTCCCCGGGCTGCACAGTGGCGCAGTGGGTAGCGCTGTTGCCTTGCAGCAAGAAGGTCCTGGGTTCGATTCCCGGCCCGGGGTCTTTCTGCACGGAGTTTGCATGTTCTCCCTGTGCATGCTGGGTTCTCTCCGGGTTCTCCGGCTTCCTCCCACAGTCCAAAAACATGACTGTCAGGTTAATTGGTCTTCCCAAATTCTCCCTAGGTGTGAGTGTGTGTGTGTGTGTGTGTGTGTGTGTGTGTGTCTGTGTGTGTGTGAGTGTGTGTGTGCGTGGTTGTTTGTCCTGTTTGTCTCTCTGTGTTGCCCGGCAACAGACTGGCGACCTGTCGCCCGGAACGCAGCTGGAGAGGAACCAGCAACTCCCGACCCCGTTAGGGAGAAGGGTGACGGAAAATGGATGGATGGATGGATTTGTCCCCCACAAAATAACCTGTCTGCTTTGGTCACTGTAGTTGATCATCATTATTCTAACTTTGAAAATGATCAGCACATTTAGCTTCACCTCTGTGGGATTTTATTGATAACAGCAGCAGATTCAGTCCTGGTCATAATCTCTCTTTTCTCTTAACTTCATTTGAAATAAGAAGCATACAGAAACAGCATTAAAAGATAATAATCCTGAAATCCCAAGGCATTACAGAAAATATTGTTGGAGCTTTTGCTTTTTTGCTAACTTTGAAAATGTTTTACAAACTAATGTCCGCCATTATTTTGGACGCATGCATCGTTTTACAGAAGCAAAGCTAAACATGAACCCAACAGAACAAGATACAAACATGAAGACGATTTAAAGCCACTATAGAACCTCTAAGCTGTGCTTTTTATTCAAGTTAGCACTTTAGCATTAGCTTCTGCTAAATACTTTGTTGGCGCAGCAGCTTAGCATTAGCAGAAGTAATGATAGTGATTAGCACTTTAGCGCAGCTATCTGTTTAGCTAGCGGTGCCCACCACTGCCAGTGTGGAGAAACAGAGAAGCTGAGTGAATGTGGAGCAGAGGTCAAGAGGTCAAGCTGCTTCGCTTCTGCCTGGACTCCAACATGGAAACGTCACCAACGGCTGGAGGACGGGCAGAACGGTTCTGAGCGGCCCGGTGGCGTTAGCTTGATGCGCTCGAGCCTGGATGCTGGCTGGAGAGCATCAAGCAACAGCTGACCAATCAGATCACTTCTTCGTTTAAAACAGGAAGTTTGATGTGAGGTATGACATCATCTTTAGGGGTCGTCACATCACAGCCTGACCTCTTGAGCCGATTCGTGACGGGTTCAGAAGTTTCCACTTTCCTGTCCGGTCTGAAAGCTTCTTCACCGCCGTTCTGGTGAAACGCAGGTTCTGGCACGTTTCACCAGAACCCGTCCGGACCAGGAGACCCGGTTGGTTTGGTAACCAGCAGCTAGCCAGTAGACGACCGCCTGCTTCCTCAGCCAATCCCTGATCGTCTCCAAAGTGTTGCCATTTCCTGGGATCGAGATGATCGGTGAAAGTTTCCCAGCGGTTTGAAAATCAGAAATGTTCTCTTTGTACTTTAGTTGTTTTCAGATCCTGGTTGGTTGGAAATCTCAGCTGGTTGTTAGCACGAAGCCAAACCGATTAAAGCACAGGTGTCAAACAGCGACCCTGGAGCACTGGAGTTTGACACCCCTGGATTACAGGTTTTGTTGGCGAGTTTAGGGAAGGTTTCCCGTCACAGCGACTCCCTTGGTGCATTTCTGCAGAGGGAGCGTCCGTTTGTCCCACCGTCCCTGAAGAACCTGGTGATTTCATGGACTGCTGCTGTGGAGATTGTCGATGCATGCCTGATATGTTCGATGTTGAAACTGAATCAGAAAAAATGTTGAAAATAATGAAATATTCGAAGCACAGCTGATTCCACACGTCTGCTCTGAAATGTAACGTTCTTTTCTTTGGTTCCTGTTCTTCACTGTTGGTTCCTCCGATACTTTCTGCAGAACTTGGATTTTCCCGGAGAAGCTCTGGGAAACAGAGGAAGTTGAGTATATATTTAAAAAGAAAGCATGTATGTTTTCTACTGTTTGTACTTGGTATTTTCCTGTTGCTCTTGCTGCTTCTGTGCCAATGTTGTGGGAGAGATTTACATTTGGCCACTCATGCAACTCTTCTGTGTTGTTGTCTAAGAATGTAATAACATGAAATAAAAACATTTGTTATTTTTTCTACATGTTTTCCTCTCAGCTGAACTCATGTCTTTGGCCCAAACTCTACAAGCATCAAACGGCTCCGTTCCGGACCTCAGAGCCGCGTTTTTCCTCCAACCCGACAATGATGAGAACATACAGCTGGAAAAACAGGAGGACCACAGACCGGACCACAGCCGGACCGGATCCACAGACCTGGACCGGATCCACAGACCCGGACCGGATCCACAGACCCGGACCGGATCCACAGACCCGGACCGGATCCACAGAACTGGACTCGCCCGAAATTCAGACATTACAAAAAATCAAAAATCACTTCAATAAATAATGCAAACAATTTAATAAAATTTACCCAGGATGAATATCCATCCAGCGGTGACAGAAAAATCCACTTTCTGTTCATTTCGGTGAACAAGTTGAGTTTCAGTGAAAGGGAAAAGTCTTCCTCGGCTGGTCCCAGTGGACCCAGATAACCGGACTGGGACGTTTTCCTCCCAGTTGGTCGGTGCAGAGGAACTTCCGGTCTGAACAGCGCTGCGCTGCGGACAGTTAAAGTGCTGATCTGCTGCCTCTTGTCTGATGAGGCCGGACAGCAATTAGAGAGGAGAAAACACCCGCACGGCGATCGACGCCATCAGCGGCTCAGGGCGGGAACGGGACGCGGGAACGGGACGCGGGAACGGGACGCCATTGCTCCTGATGAGCTCCTCCGGCCAGAAAGCGGGAATCAATGGAAACCAATTTAACTCGTTTATTATCCTGCTGCCTTTATTTTGGGGACAAACAGGAAGAATGGGACAGCAGGCCGGAACACGCTGACCCTGAGGAGCTGGGACCGAACCGGATCCGGACCGAACCACGCTGATCCAAACACTGACCTGTGTATCAGCTGCTGGAGAAAACAGAACAATGCTAATCAAGTTGATCAACTTAGCAAGTTTCAGAAACGAGGCGTTTCAAGCAGCTTCACATAAAAACAGACAATCAGTTTTATTGCACTAAAAAACAAAACCTTTCCAAGTATTTTGGTCCAGCTTCTAATGCAGATGTTTTAATACAGGGAAAATATGACAAAACTAATTTACAAGTATATTTTCAGCGAAATATAGAAACTTTTTTAACCCAATAATTCCTTAATATCGATGACAACTAGAATCAGTATTAAAGCAACTAAACATTTACATTTTGACAAATCCCATAACCAACAACAATCATCATTAATTATATTAATACATGTTCCTGTTATCCTGAATTAAAGGCAACCAGGCAAAGTTTATCCTGAATTAAAGGAACCAGGCGATGTAGAACCGGTGGTGTAGAACCGGGTGGTGTAGAACCGGGCGCTGTAGAACCGGCGGTGTAGAACCGGGTGGTGTAGAACCGGGTGGTGTAGAACCGGGTGGTGTAGAACCGGGCGGTGTAGAACCGGGGTGTAGAACCGGGTGCTGTAGAACCGGGCGGTATCTTCCTCCATCTTCCAGGTTCTGGTCAGAACTCCAGCAGCAGGTTCTGGTTTGTCAGTCAGATGCTGCAGGAATCCGTTTCTCTGATCTGGTTCTGGTTCTGCAGCTGCATGAAGGCCCACTGTGGAACCGGCTCCATGTGGCTCTGGAGGTCAGAGGTCACTTTGGTTGCTTTGCTCCTGTTACTGAGAACTTCACAGGTAAAATCTGCATTTTATTCTCGGTGCCAAAATGAGGAAACATCCTGTCGCTGAAGGTGTGTGTGAAGGTGTGTATGTGTGTGTTAGTGTCCAGATCAGAGAAGGACAGTTTTCCTCCATCCCAGTCCAGATCCACTCGGATCCTCTGGATCTTCCTCTCTATTGGAAGAACAGTAAGAGGAACTCCTGGAGACCAGCTGTAATGTTTCCCTTCATTAAACCAGATCTCCCATAAAGCAGAGGTGATGTAGTTCTTCCTCCCTCCAGACTCTGATAACACGCCGAGTCTCCAGGTCCCACCGACTCCGACATCGACGCTCCAGCTGTGGATTCCTGAGCTGAAACCCAAACTGCATTTATCCAACCGCTCTGGATTATCAGGAAGCTGCTGTTCCTCTCCATATGTCAAAGTGGTCAGATCTTCAGACAGGAAGAGCTTTGGATGAGCCGTGTTTGGGTCCAGAACCAGAGGAGTGTAGGTCACCATGTCCTTCATGTTGCTCCAGATGTTGAAGGCCAGGTTGCCCAGATGTTTGGCCTGGTCTATCAGAGCTCCTGAGGGCAGCTGTGGATCCTCCAGCAGGGGGCAGCGCTGGACTCTTTCCACTGCAGCCTTGTAGTTGTGCAGGAATGAGACGTCTTCAGCTCTCAGCTCCTCCTCTGTGGCTCTGACTGTGTCTGAAAGAGCTGCTATCTCTCTGCTCAGAGCCTCCATCTTCTCCTCCATCATCCCTCTCTTCTGCTCCTCTTCCTCCCTCAGTGCAGCCAGCCTGGCCTCCTCTTCCTCTGCTAGAAACTGATGAAGCTGCTTAAACTGCTCAACAATCTGCCTCTCTGTGTGTCGGGCCTGGACCTTCATGTGTTCTGCTGTCTGATCAAACTCACTCCTGGACTTTCTTCTATTTCTCAGCTTTCTTCTTTAAAGGTTTCAGAGTTTCCTGAAGTTTCTTCTTGTGTTGCTGAGCAGCTTCATCGATGGGTCTGAATCTGTGATTGGTGTGTTTTTCTGAATCTCTGCAGACGAGACAAACTGGCTGCTGATGGTCCAGACAGAAGAGTTTGAGTTTCTCAGAGTGCAGACTGCAGAGATCCTCCTCTGGTCTGGAAGCCATTTTGTATCTGAGTGAATCTGGAATCACAGGAAGTCAATCAGTCACGGCTCCACTCTGACTGCTTAAAGGTTTTATTAGTTTATTCATCCGTCCACTGCAGACCCAGATTAGGTTCCCCTAAATTATATAGTTATTGGCAGCTTTGTTTTGAACTCTCTGGATTTTCTGTTGGATTTCAGGTCCAGATGAACAGAAATATTCCAAAACCTTCTCATAAACATGTTAAATAAATAAATAAAAACCTCATGTGAAGTTATCCCTGTCATATTTTTACCAGTTCAGTTTCTGATGTTTCAGAGTTTTTTCTGATAAAGTTTTATTTCATCTGCAAATAAAAATGGGATCATAAATGTGCAGAAGCTTTTTCAGGTATTAAGGTTCAAATTTAGCCTTTAAACAGAAACAAGTGTGAATAAATCATAAATGTGCCGCAGCCGTTGCCTACCTTTGAATCCTGGATCTGCAGACGAATTCCTCCAGAAGACGACGCAACTGATTGTTTCTCTTTCACACCACTTCCTGGTTCATCTCAGGTGAGACAAGAAGGGGGCGGGGCTTCAGCAGCTGAACAGGTTCAGGCTGTAAAACAGGTTCAGGCCTGAGACGGTTTCTCTGTGGGGCTTCAACCCGGAAAGGCCCAGTCCGGCCCAGTCCGGCCCAGTCCGGCCCAGTCCGGCCCGGTTTAGTGAGCAGAAATGTGAGCTCACAATTAAAAATCTTAATCCAGATTACAACCTGGATTTAGTTGTAAATCTCCTGCTTTGGAGATATTTTAAACTTTTTCACTTCACTGAAAAAGTTCATCACTGAACACTTTAATGAATTAGAATCCTGAAACATCTTTTACTTTGTACCATCATTATTTATTTAGGGTTTTTTCTGTTTATTGTTCTGGTCAATGTAATTGTTGATTAATTGTTGATTTATTTGATCATTGATGAAAGTTATCACGGTTAATTTATTACATTTATTCACCAATTAGTGTGTATAACATTATAGAACAAACATATTTATCTACAAAAACATCAAATAACTAATTCAGTTAAACAAAAATATGAGATGGAACATAACCAGATCACTACACAGTTGTGTATATATACATCTTTATAATTTAGTTATGAGTTATTTATTTTTTTGTTTTTGTTCTTTATTGATAATGAAAGGGTTTACAAAACAGCTAAATTCACAACAGAAATAAATAACAAAACAGCCGTTTGGCTCTTTGACGTGTTGGGAACAGCGGCTGGTGTTGGGAACAGCGGCTCGTGTTGGGAACAGCGGCTCGTGTTGGGAACAGCGGCTGGTGTTGGGAACAGCGGCTCGTGTTGGGAACAGCGGCTGGTGTTGGGAACAGCGGCTCGGTGTTGGTGCACATGTGGAACATGTGTTCACATTGTTCCACATGTGAAAAAAACTGTGCTTGTATATTAGAAAGAAGGAAAGAAGCATTTGTTTGTGGAAATTAGAAAAGTTTCTGTGGAGATTTTAGTTGCAGAGGCGAATAAAAAAAGGCCACCAAGTTCTGAGAATAAATAGTTGGTATGAAACGTTTCAGAAATACTTTGGAGCTCGTAAGTCAATAACTCCTTAATATTGATGAAAGGTCTCGTTCTACTGACAGATTATTCCACTTACCAAACATCTTTATATTAAAAGTGAAATAATCTGTCAGTGGAAATAGAACTAAATCAATACTCAAGAATTATTTACATAGAACAAGTTTCTCTTTCCTCCTGAAAAGTTACTCATGAGTTCCTTTGTTCCTTATTTTAAGTGTATTATGATATAACACCTGGTAACGTTGAGTGTGGATTAAAACACGGAGAGAGGATTTCTGACGCCTCCTGCAGGTTTTCATCTCTGAATTAATGCAAATATTAAGCAAATGCAGCATTTCCAGTTTCCTAGGAGCTGTTAATTACAGCTTGCTGGTCGGGATTTCTCCCCACATCGGACTAAAACCTCCTGCAGATACAATTTCATGCTTCACAAAGTGTTGCTCCTTTCATTTCCTGGGCTGCTGCAGCCTGTAGAGTTAAAGGAGAACAACAGGTCAGAACAACTAACAGCTGAACGAACATGAAGGACCAGCAGCTCATTGATCTACACGCGGCTTCCTCTGAGGAACGCAGCCTGCTCTGGGGTCAGAGGTCACTGGAGGCTGCAGGTGGAAACGAGGTTTACTGACCAAATCTCAGGAGACGAAGAATCAACATGGAGGAACAGAAACGCTTTAACACGCAGAATAGCTTCA
Source organism: Poeciliopsis turneri (assembly GCA_922788865.1). NCBI lineage: Eukaryota > Metazoa > Chordata > Actinopteri > Cyprinodontiformes > Poeciliidae > Poeciliopsis > Poeciliopsis turneri. The sequence continues at coordinate 5,603 of CAKLNU010000355.1, read as the reverse complement.
AACTAAATATTCAGCTTCAAACTAAATAACTTTGATGTTCTCTGGACTTGAAAAAGTCCAGAGTCAACTGAATTACAGAAATATTCATGTTTAAACTAAATATTAATGAATATCTGCTTCATCCAGTTTCTGCCTTCCTCAGAGGAAACAAACAACTTGTTTTGTGCTCTGAGCTGGTTTTAAAGCCAGAAAGAGTCGGGCTGTTTCCCTCCTGATGGTCCGGTCGACCCGGTTCTACTGGAACCAGAACATCTGCTCCACCTCCAGCTGCTGTGGTTCTGACCCAAACCAGCCTGTTCCCCTCCTGGCCTGTGGGGGCGCTGCACCAACAACCACTGCAGGAAACGACACTAAAACCTCTGAAGACGCTGAGAGCAACTTCCTGCTTTACCAGATGGAACAAGATGGAGGCGTCAGAGTTTAGTGCTGGAGGATTTCTCTTTAGTCTTTGGCTGAAGACCAGGAGCCATTTCTGCTGCTAGCGCTAGGCTAGCATGTTAGCTTTGGTTGGATTCACTTCCTGCGCTGTAGTTCACATATACATTCAAACTGAACCACGGTTCACTTCAAACCAAACCGAAACAAAAAGTAAAACGTTGAAATAGCAGCATATGAATAAAACCGGAGAGTAGTAGGAGAATGTAGCGGAGCTACATCAGGAAACCTCAAGCAGTCTTGCAGCCGCTGCAATACAAACCTTACAGAAACAGAGTTAATTGATCATATTTTTATCTAGAGGAATATAAATTTGACTCTTTAACTGAAAACGAATGAAAATGGTAAAAGAATCAAAACCTGCTGAGATGAACTGAAATAAAGAATCAAATCGACATGAAGCTCAAACTGAAGGGAACCAGCTCTCGCCGTTCAGAGCTTCATTATTTCACCGAAGCTTTGACAGATCGAACTGAATGTTTCTGCTCCAAACAGAAACATTCAGAAATGATTTGACCCTTGACCTCTGACGTTTATCAACTATGATGATGAGCTGAATCTGAAACAGCGGAAACTTCAAACACTTTCATCAGTGGGGGTCAGGGGTCATGCAGGCACCAAACCCCCGAATGAGCCTCGGTGATCCATCAGCGCAGCACCTGAGCCGCGCCGCCATCTTGTCTTCATGACTTATAGAGGAAGCGGCCGGCGGTACTTCCTGTCGCCGCTGATGGCAGTGGAAGCCATTTGTCAACAGCTTTATCTTCGCTGGAGGAGAAAGCAGGAAATAAATGATGGCCACCTTGATCCCAGCTGGCCGCGAATCTTTCCCAGACGAATCGCTGAAATCCAGATGGTCCGATGAAACCGCCGCCGGTCCTGGAGATGAACACCAGAGAAACGCACGTATGAAAACCGTCGATGCATTTTTTTTCTTTATGCAACTTTGATGCAGAAGGCCGAAGAAGAGGAGGGTCCTTCGGTCTTCATCCTGATGTGACAACGGAACAAGGAAGCAGGAACTGTGAACATTTATTATCTCATTTTTCAAAATGATTCTGTTGATCCACAATTAAAAAGGAATGTCTGATTGTTGTTTCTGAAACAACCAATCAGAGCCAGGAGGCGGGTCTTAGCGCTGTAAATCACTGTTTGCTACTCAGACCCTCCCTGTTCTCTAAGCTGGTTACCACAACAAAGCTTGGTATGAATGCTAAGGCTAGTTAGCTGATACGATCGATTGATCCTTTCACAGATTATCTGTGTCATGTCACACTGAGACATTTTTGTGAAAGTTTCATACTGCAGCTTCTACAGTTTTGTCCTGGCGTGTTTTTCCCATCGGCTCTGATCTGGATCAGCTCTTCGTGTTTCCTGGTTTTATTGCAGCAGCTGGTGACTGAGCGCCACCTCCCTGCAGAAAGCTGAGAGGCCCGTTTATGTGACCACAGTGCCACCTTGTGGTCGGTTCTGAAACTTCCCCATTAAAGTCCCAAACGGGTTCCGTTCTCTGTAAATATTTTAATACAACTATGCTCCTATTAATTTATCATTTTCGCTCCTTAAACATACTTTAATCACATTTATTCTCCATCTGATGTCTTTAATTCAGTTCAGAACTATAGATATAATTTTGTATGTGTGCTTCTGCAGGCCTGGCTGCACCCGTCACTGGTAACTGAACATGGGAGCAGTATTTCATCTCCACCAGAGGGCGCTGTCGCCTCAGTGTGTGGAGTCTGCGCTTCATTAATTTCACCACGCAGCTGATATCGTTGTGATCAAATGTGAACCCAGTGACCTTTACGCAGAACATAACAGCTGGGTTCATCTTTAAACCTCCATGTTAGGAGATTTACTTTTTAAAACGTGTTTAAAATCCAGACTTTCTATTGGATCGCTCAGCGAGTCACGTGACCAGAAATGAACAACCTGGTCTTTTTCCAGTCAGTCTTTTAGATCGATTCTGTTCATTTATCTTTGTTTTCTGCTGTAAAAACGATTTCAGTGACTTTGGAGCAACATTTTCCACTGACACTGTTTGTTTTCTGAGCGATAAAATGTGACATTTTTCCGAACCGTGAGTGAAACCGGGACGGTCCGGGTTCAAGTGGTTTCCTCACCAGCTAATCAGGTTATCGCTTCTCGGCCTTTTGGCTAAGATCAAGTGTAGTATCTGTTCTTATCAGTTTAATATCTGATACGTCCCCTACCCGGGGACCATATATTAAATTGATTTTTGGAGCAGGGAGATGGAATAGGGGCTTGCTCCGTCCACTCCACGCATCGACCTGGTATTGCAGTACCTCCAGGACCGGTGCACCTCCCTGATGCTGTTAGATGGAAAGATAAGCAGGTGTTTCACCTGGTCCCAGGTACATTAATAGGAAAGTTTATCCGGCTGCAGCTCGGCCTGCTGCATCAAGTAAAGTTGAGTGGAAGGAAAGAAAGTGCAGTTGGAAGCCGCTGCCTGTTTCAGTCCGTACACACCCTGAATACTTTGACTAGGCCTCAACGTTCCTCTGATTGAGTTGATGGGCTGGCTTAGATTATCCCGAGTTATTTCTGTTAATATGGAGGACAAAGATTATTTCACTTTTCTTTACTTCTCTCCAATTGGCTGTAATTTCAGCCGTTTCAGAACCGTCCCAAACATCGGCCCAGGAGTTTGGGACTGAGCAAATGCTTCTTCACAGAGAACGTTCTCCTGGATCAGTTCTGCTGCTTCTTTTGGTGTCAGTGTTGCCAGAGCTGGTACTCGTCCAGGTTCTGGTCCTGCTAGAGGTTTCTTCCTGTTCCTCTGCTCAGGAGGACCGAGTGCTGCTTTTGGTTCTGCGTCAACATGAGGAACCTCTGATCCTCCACTAGATGGCAGCGTTTCATCACAAACTGCACCTTCTCATCTTAATTTCTGCTGGTCTTCTGAGCCTAAATTGGGTCAGAACCAATTTAGCAATGACATTTTCCAGGTTACCAGAACCCTGAGGTGGTACTATCAATCAGAACCAGGTCTTCAGCAGGTCAGAGCTGTTCAACTCATTCAAGTCTCTGCTTGGGGTTTGGGTCAGATTTTCCTCCTGGATCAGGTTCTGAAGCCTCTCTCCAGATCTGTTTGACCTGTTTCCATGGAGACGGCAGCTTTGAGCTTCCTGGACTGGAATCCAAACTGAACCGGTCCAGTAAAAGTCTGTGAATCTCTGGGTCGGGTTCTAAGCCACTAAAACAGTCTCATGATTCACAAACACAGATGAAGAGTCACACTTGGAATTGTGATGCAAACACAAACATGTTGATATAATAGGCAGCTTCTGGCCTGCGGGTGGCGCTGCAAACGTCTCAACCCACAGATTCTAACAGGGAGCATCAGGAACCAATCAGGTAGCTGATCAGATGAACCACTTTGGGTAGCTAACGCCCTCAGTGGGCCGGCACAGACGAGTCATCCTGAAAAAATACGCGTATATTTAGGATAGGATCCATTTTGTGTCGGTAAGAAGGACGTGTCGTCCCAGATAGCAGCCGATTTTAATTCAACGTTGAATTTTAGTCAGAATGGTTGGTGGATCAACCATCAGACAATCATCCAACCAACATTGAAGAGATTCATCAAATCAATGTTTTGTGGTTGAAATCTAATGACTGAATTCCAACAAATCATCCGGTGTTTCTCAGCACTACACCGTATTTCAAATTATTATGCAAATTGGATTAAAGTGTCATAGAGATTTTGTTGTGCTATTAAAATAGATGGTATTGTGTGTCTTTGAATCACTATAATTACTTTCAGAGAGCAGCTTGATCAGTTCAGCTCAAAGTAAATCTACTTCAGAAGGATGTTCCACATTATTCATCAGGCCGCAGGATTCCAGCAACATGGGAAGAGAAAGAATCTGCTGATGAAACCATCAGAGAGTAGAACCGTATGACAAGATATGAAAACATGAGATATTAACTAACACTGAAGTGTTTTCATCGTACTGTGAAGAGATTTGTGGCTGATTGAGAAAAAACATGGTTTACAGATAAAGACTAAAGAGCAAAGTTTCTGTTCGATTCCTGGGATCAAGAGAGCAGCTGCTAAAATGGCCTTATGCCTACTATTGGGCCCCTAACCTACTATTGGGCCCCTAACCTACTACTGGGCCCCTAACCTACTACTGGGCCCCTAACCTACTACTGGGCCCCTAACCTACTATTGGGCCCCTAACCTACTACTGGGCCCCCAACCTGCTACTGGGCCCCTAACCTACTATTGGGCCCCTAACCTACTATTGGGCCCCTAACCTACTACTGGGCCCCTAACCGACTACTGGGCCCCCAACCTACTACTGGGCCCCTAACCTGCTCACAAGCAGAACCGGTGGCAGTGGACCCAGCTGGATATGAAGATTCATTTTCTGACTTGTTCACTGATGACTGCTGTGCAACCCCGGATGGTCCAGATGGACGCAGCAGTGGATGATGGTGGACGGCCACCATGTCCCAACACAGCTGTGACGTCAGCAAGGAGGTGGTGGAGTCATGCTGTGGGCCCAAATCATGGGCAGGGAGAGAGCGAGCTGGTTGGCCCCTTCAGAGCCCTGAAGGTGTGAAAATGACCTCAGCAAAATATATGGACTTTCTGACTGATCACTTTCTGTCTCGGTTCAGAAAGAGCCGAAGCTTCAGTAGCAAAATCATCTTCATGCAGGACGATGCTCCATCTCATGCTGCAGGAATAACACTGTGTCATTGGCTGCTATGGGCATAAAAGGGGAGAAACTCATGGTGTGGTCACCATCCTCGTCTGACCTCTGACCCTATTGGGAACCTTTGGAGTTTCCTGCAGTAGAAGATCTGAGGGTTTAATGCAGGTCATATCAAGCAGCTCTGGAAAGGTTTTCTGACATCCTGCAGAGAAATTCAAGCAGAAACTTTCCACAAACTCATAAGTTTTGTGCAGTGAAACCAAAGAAGGTCCAATATTAACATGTAACTCTGTTAAGATGTTTGACTGAAACAGCTTTTGATTTTAGTACATGTGACCATTAATGCTGCACATTCACAAAGAATGACAGTTTGCAGATCTTTATAATCCATAAAATGTTTAGAAAATCTGCTGTCATAATAATCTGGAACTGAAGATTTGAGTTTTTATTTTTGAAATAAATATCTGTCTGGGGCTTCGT